>NDXB01009801.1:0-20677 GCA_002631895.1 Agapornis roseicollis
GTGAGGTGTTCCTGCTTATGGCAGGGAGGTTGGAACTAGATGATCTTAAGGTCCTTTCCAACCGTGACTATTCTATGATTCTATGATATGTAATGTCAGCTTTAAATCCTATGTAGTATGCATTTTAACTTCATACAAAAAATAAATTCCAGGCACATACCAGGAAACGGAGCATAAGTATCAAGCTGCTTAACCCCTTCTTCCAGCAAACAAAAGGACAGTTCCAGCATTGGGGACTCATTCAAGAGATGATACATCAAATTGAATCCAGGTGGTTTGTAGGCTATTATTTCTTCTCCTAAAGAAAAGAAGGGAAAAAATTAACATCTAATACAAAAGACATCCATTACTCAAGCTAGCCTGAGCTACAAAATGCAGCAGTCCCTGTCACTGTAAGCAACATCTAAACAGATGAAACAAAGTCTTGCGAAGTCTTCAGAGGTTTTCTTTACACATAAGCCATTTAGGGAAGTTTAAAAGTTTGGAAAGAACAGTAATAGCAATTACCAATTCTTTTCAGTATTTAATAGCACAATTTCAACTTTATCCAGTTAGACTTTCCCTAAGTGAATTTGAACTTGGATTCAAATCAATGCTAGGACTTTATACCATACTGGAGCTACATTAAATGGTTTTGCAAGATTGAAAAGCAACTGGGAAAACTCTGCATCTCCCCCCCAAGCCTGTATAAAGACCCTGGATGAGGGGAAAAAGCACTTCCAGAAATCAAAGCTGGGAAGGTCCACTGAACCCCTGACGTTCATAGTGTACAGATGCTTGCACATCTGTTGTAACAATCTACGCAAAAACAAAACTACCAGCCTAAAACTCAAAGGCCCTCATAAATCAGAAGGTCCACTGAACCTCTGATGCTCATAGTGTAGAGATACTTGCATGTCTGTTGTAATAATCTATGCAAAACCAAAACTACTAACCTAAAACTCAGTGGCCCTCACAAATCAGAAGTCAAGGCTAATGTTTATCTCATTTCCTAGTAAACTATAATTTGCTATAAATTATAGCATAGGATAAAAGAAAGACAGCAGTAAGAATAGTTTTTCATATGCAAGTAAGAATGTGGATGAAGTTTCTTCTTGGTATCAGCTTAAAATATCCCCTTGTCCTTCCATTCACACTGTGTCTGTACTGCTTCCTAACACACCAGTAAGACATGCCACCATGCAGTCACACACTGAATCAGTTCAAGAAATGGATCTAGTAAAAAAGAATGGGTTTAGCCCATTTCCCCAACATACCACGTAACCCACAAATAATCACACAAGTTGAAGGATTAGCCGAGGACAGGAATTGCTCAAGCCAATTAGGCTGTCAAGAACTGTTTGTCAAAGTACACGGCACAGAGACCTCTCTGATTGGGGCAAGCTCACTGGAGAGATATGCCTTAAAGTTGTCATTCACTTACAAAGTGGTTCCTGCAGCTTTCTACTGCTACAAGCCAGTCCACAGGCATTCAATGTTAAGAAGAAACTTTGTATTAAGAACAAAAAAAAAAAAAAAATCCCAAAAAACCCCAAACCCCTGCAGACCAAAAAAACCTTAAATCTGCCATCTACTTCAGCCTTTTAAAGAACAGTTGTCCAGAATTAAATTACTGCAGATCATAATTCTGNGAAACTTTGTATTAAGAACAAAAAAAAAAAAAAATCCCAAAAAACCCCAAACCCCTGCAGACCAAATAAGCCTTAAATCTGCCATCTACTTCAGCCTTTTAAAGAACAGTTGTCCAGAATTAAATTACTGCAGATCATAATTCTGCTACTACTGTCTGCTCTGAGTAATTAATATACGAATAATACTAGTATTAGAGGATATATCAAAAATACTGACACCCTTAAATCAACCCTGTGAATAGTAGTGATTTAGATGTAGACCAAAGAAATACAGAGGAACAAGCCCAAAACCAAGGTGTTTTTTAAGCATCAAATGCTACTCCTTAATCAAATCAGCAATGCAAGAGACAGAAGTCATCCTCTTAGTAGAGCTATGGAAATAGGAAATAGTCTACATGAAGCTTACTGAATCAACAGCTTATCTTCTGATGGTATGTAGATATTTATTGAATGTTTTCCTATCTTAAAGCCTTGGTCTAGCTTTCTACCAGTCTACTTGCAATACTAAACATCACCAGGCAGAGACAAGAAAGCAAAGCAAGTTAGTTCTGTTAGCCAGTGAACAAACAAACAAGTTAACCTTGTAACTCCACATATTGGTCCACAAAGTCTTCAAGTTGAGGTTCATAGTCCTGCAGCAATTTGTAAAACACTTCCAGAACTACTTCAGCTACTTCCCACTGCAGATAACCACAAAATGAGAAAAAAGTCATACACCAATTAAGACTTGTCACTGCAGCAACAAGAACTGGAAACAAAGCACAAAGAACACTACAGGTAGTGCATATATATATACATACATATATATATGCACATATATATACTGGATCAGAATTATCATAGGACTATCTGACTCTGAAATGCTATCCAACAAGACTTATAATTCACCATGTCAAATACTGTTGAAGACCAAGCCTTCTTTCTGAAGTCAAATGGAACACTGAAAGAGACCGATTGCCTATTTTAGGCTCTATTATACAATATACATATCAGCATAGTGAAACTACAAGGAATAAAGAGTCTTATTAGGTATACAGCTAATAACAGATCATTAATAGCTTCAAGGATAAAATCTGGCATGCACTTTCATCCAAATGTATCATAAAGGAAATTCAAAGCAAGTTCAGCAAGTCAGAAATATTCCATAAGTAATACTGAGGAAAGAACAAATCTGACTTGTAGATTTGGGCATGCGATGCACAGAAGTCATTAGCCATGTAGCAGAGTTGCAGATCCTGTATAGCAAATTGAAATTTAGCAAAAGTATTTTTTTTTTTTATTAAGGATACTTTATACAGGCCCCTTAGAAGTACTTCATAGATCCTGATGACCTAAGAGTTGAAAAATCACCTGTTCACAGAATCAAATATTATGAGGTTAACTCTGCATCAACCTCGCACAGTCTCTGAAACAAATCTAAGCCACACAACAGTGCAAATTATTTTAACTACATACAAACCAAAACCAATGAACCAAACAAAAAAACCCCACAAAAACAAAAGCCAAACAAAATACAAACAAAATTTACTTTTTCAGCAGCTCTCCGGTAAGCTCTGGTGCGGAATCGGAGAAACACAGAATCCCTAAGGAACTGAAGATAGGGATCAAAGCCTGGTGGACGGAGACCTGCTCCCAAGTTAGAGGGGAATGAACTCTCCACTAGTGTGCTGATGAGTCGACAGAAGGCACGGGTTAAAGGATATTCCTCACATCGGGACTCAATCTCGTTCAGTTCAACCTTCCCAAGAGGACAGCAAAAACACAAGGAGAAAAATCAAAAGACTTTGAAGGTCAAAGAAAATGTGAGAACATAAGAGCATCATCCATTAACTATTTTACAGTGAATTGACTTTGCTGCATTTTTGTCTACGGTACATCAGAAACAAAGCAAAAGCAGTGAAGCAACAGTAGTTATTTCAGTTCAGAAATACACCATTCATTTCTGAGCTACTAAGAGATATGCCCCAACATTTACATACTTTGCTTTCATTTACCACTTTTATTAGAAGTGATCTGTACTAAGATATAACAAAAAGTGAGGACTGTTTAGGGAAATAGGAAAATCTTAATAAAAAGTGCTCATCAGGAATTTAAGTGTTTAGATGCTGCTCTGTTACTAGCATGAAGCTGCACTAGATTCATAAATAGATAAAGTTCCCAGAAATTACAAGCAGGCTTGAATATAAATTAAGAAGCCGTAAGATGACGGTGCCTACTCAAAGGCTTTCTTGTGGACACAGATACAGCCCCTGCAAGTGTTTCCTGAACTCATATGCAGAGTAGTCAGAGAAGCTATCTAGGTACAGAAAAACCCTCACCTCAATACCGATTGCTTGCCTCTGGCCTGGACTTCTCACAGTTTGTAGTATCTTCAAAACAGAAAGAGAAATGAAAATAGATGTGAAACACAAAACAGTACATTACAAATAATCAAAGTTCATGTATAGCATTTCCATCAGGACTAAAAGGTATTCATCACTTTTCAGCTGTAAAAAGAGGTTTCCCAAATCCTCCTTTTTTACCTTTTGGTAAAAAGCTAAAATTTCTCTGTCTGAGAGGCTGGATTGTATGTTGTAGAATTACATGCTTCTAGCTTTGCATCCTCAAAGATCTGCATTATGTTTATTATTAAATAAAATAAAGCACAGAAATATTTTCATATTAATGACTTCTGTTTCGTATTGGCTAGGGAAAAGACATTTGCTTTGTTATCTCTTACATCAGTACATTTTAAGGAATATCCTAAATTAGCAAGCAAAGGAGCAGCACTTAAAATACTATTACAAGATGTCACTACTGTCAGGGTCTTTTTATTAGTAGCTAATAAACCAGCACTTGCAGTTCAAATGCCTCATGTTTTTCCACATAAAACAGCAAGTAGTCTGAACCATAACAGACTATAAAATAAGCCGATCCCATCATGATTTTTTAATTAACAATATTATGAACATTTTGATTTGATATTCATCATCCTTAGGATTTACATTTACATTTTTTCTCTGAAATCATTTCAACAGATTGGGATACTATAATTCTAAGCACTGAAAATCCTAAAATACCTGTGTATATTCCAGAGATTGCCAGAGTGAAGCAGCGATTTCAGGAGATCTTCCAAAAGCAGTAAGGGTTTCTAATAGCTCTGCTTTCAAAATAGGAGGAATGCTGCACTGCAGAAGTCCCAGAATGACCACTACTGGTGTCCACTGAGGGTGCTCACAAAGAGCCAAGCGAGCATTCTCACTCTATAGAGTTCAACAGACAAAACCACAGATTATCACTTTGAAGATTATTCATGTTTTACAATCTCTACCTCAAAGTTCAGCATCAATGACACTGCTTTATACTGGAAGTTACATAAAACATCAGATGAATAGCAAATCATTCCAAAGCAATCAATTTGCATTTAACAAAAAGCCCAATTTAATAATTCACAAGTACTAAAATTGTGCCTATCCATACAGAAGAATTATGTGCATAACCTGAGAAACCTGGTCTAGTGGAAGGTGTCCCTGTCCCTGGAAGGAGCGTTGGAACTAGATAATCTATAAGGTCCCTTCCAAACCAAACCATTCTATCATACTGTGCTAATATAAGCTTCTCATAACCACCCAATTTTCGTTTGTTTGCTTTTCAGTAGACAAACATTCATGGATTTAGTCTTACATAAGTTTAAGTACTTACACTCCAGACAGCTTCTTCAAGCATCAGTACAGGAACTTCAATCAATTACAAACTTAAATTGCATTTGGACATTTGCTAGGAACTTACATGAATTTATTTAAGTCTAAGAGCAGGGTAATCACCAGTGTAAACTCATTTTAAACTCTCAGGTTAAACACTTGACAGAAACAAGCCTCTAGCCTCATCAAATCATAATTCCCTGAATCTTTAGAACAAATTTACTTCCTCCCAGGTTATGGCTTGATGATGTCAGAAAATCCTAGTTTTAAAAGTTCCTTTTTCCCCATGCTTATCCAATGCTGACACAACAGCTCACATAGGAGCTCCATTATCACCAAGGATGATTCTCAAAAAACCAAATTAGTTTCACTGATCTGTCTTGTGTTTGTAGGTATCTAACTACAATGCAGAACTTTTATGCTGCAGAGTCTGGTTGGTACTGAGCTGAATTCCACACTATCCAGAGTTACCCAGCCAACTCACCATACAAAATCTGCACTGTTGTTTTACTTCTCTTGGAATCCTCTTCCACTCAATTCATGGCACATTTTGCACTCTTGATGTGGGGACATTTTAAATCTAGCTCTGGAGTCAAGTTTCTCAATTGATCAGTTTTGTCGCAAACCTTCTATCACCTCCTTTTAAATTCATCTATTATTTTTGCCTTTTCAAACTCATAATTAAATGCAAAAAACTTTCCTACTCTGTAGTCATTTCTTCTGAATATACCTCATTTCTGAAAGATATCTCCATGACACCAAAGTGTCAGGAAGGCAAGAAAATCAGTAACAGCAGTAACACAGGAAAAGGTGTTATGCTTCCTGCTTTCTCCAGACTGTGTATGTTTGGCCACAGCAGTTATTCCTGATGCCTCTCATACTTTTAAAGTTCACTAGTCAAATGACAACTGCTAAGTAAATTTGTTCTACGTACCTTTTTGGTCAAGTGAACTTCTCAGCTAAATGATGATGTTCTGCTAAAAAAATATATATTAACAAAAAAAAAACCAAGTAAAAGGCTACTTACCCAACTTACTATAACAGTGGTCAGCTGTAAAAATGCTATTAATCCATCCTGTTCTTTCTGCGTGATTCCTCGGAGAGGCAGGTGACGATACTGGACACTGTCTGCACTTGGCAAGTCTTTCCTTAAGTGCTCATGATAAAGCATCAAAGAGTGGAAGAAGTGCTCCCAGGAGACAGGGCTGCCACCTGCTCCTTGGATGTTTTCCGCTAGAAAAATAACACACAGGTGACAAGATCTTCTTTGTACTCTTTTCAAAGGACGACAGAGTAATTAAATTAAAAAGGAAAACTTTCTTTTCTGGAGGAAAAAAGTAAAGTTCAAAGTAAAGCTGTTGTTGCCAAAATTAGTGGTTCTGGTTTACGGTTGAGTTTTTTTTGTTGTTGTTGGGTATTTTTGTTTGGGTTTTTTGTTAATAGAACCAGAAAGGTGCTAATATGAAGAGCTAGTACAAACAAATTTTCCATTTTATGAATCAGAATGTTTGCAGCACTATTTGCATCTTCAAAGTAGGGTGGGGTATTTTTCTAATTTGACTGATGCAAAACACAGGACTGACCAGCATTTCTTACTTTGATAGTGCTATTATATTACATATATAAAAGAATTCTAAACTTTTCTAAAGAAGAGTTGAGAAAGAGCTGAAGTGTCACTTTTCTTACCATGACTACTGCCATTGACTTTTAGCAAACTAAAGCAGTAATGAGCACACTGAGGCCCACTAGCCAGTCCCCGCAGCATTTTCAAGTATGGGATGTAAATTGTGGAAGGAAGTAGGTCTCCCATTTGCCTAACAAACTTTGACAAGACAACCTAGAACAAATAAAAATCAGTGCTTAAAACAAAAAAATTTGAGTATTTTAGGAACACAACAGGCAGCCAACAGAACCTAATGTAACCAGGGTAGGATAGAGGGGTGGAATCACAACTTGTATAAAAAAAATCCTCTGTAGACTGGCCTATTCAGTTTCCCTGAAGGTGGAGAACATGTTTCAGAGGGGAAAGAAAACATTGCAAGTGATTGCAAAGTATACTACTAGTTCCCCAACTCTATATTTTTTGTGATAAAATCTACTTCTCCTCACAAATGCTGCACAGCAATATTATTAAAACATCTCACAGTGCAAGTTAAGTGATGCTGAGAAGAATTCACTATGCTTGCCATTTTTATGGATTCCTACCCCCCAAAATATCATCAACTACAGTTAATAAAGATTTTTTATAATTACAGAATTTATGTTCTCAGTTACATCAAAAAGATATGAAGAGGTCATCAGACAGAAAACACAAGAGCACTGTTATCAGAATTCGTTTAGCAACTGCAACAAAAGCACACCTGAACAACATTGTCAAAGAGCTTTGCTTAGCAGTCTTCCTTAATAAACTTATTGCAAACCATGAATGACTGGCAGTAGCTCATTTTAGCATAAGCAACAATGACCATGTTATGCAGAGCAGGACACACGCACCTAAATCACTGATAAAAGATGTCTTTTTAGAGGCTAGCTGTGATAAGGACATGGAACACTTTGCTGCCTGGTTTTTGACTTTAAAGTCACTAATAATTACTCAAGAAAATCTAGATAACCTGGCGTTGAGGAGGTCGCTGATGAGCTACGCCAAGGTAGGACCCCATGATGGTAGATGTCTGCAAAGGCTCTGATGGACACCAGTATTCAAGAGCAAGTTCCAGATTAAAGGGGTCTTTCCTATACAATTCTGCAATCTATCAGAGAAAAGAAGATGTTAAAAACATCAACTATATTGAGAAGATTACCTCAACAATAAGCATTACTTCTAGATAAGCTAAACACATCTGAGAGGCAAAGCATCCCATGGCTGGTGTTCCATTCCTTAAAACTCTTTGAAAATGACAGCTTCTAAATAGCAATATCAGAACAAATGACAGCCAGATGCACACATAAGTGAAACTTGCACAACTTGCTATTTAATTATTAAAAATTATATTGCTAAGAAAACAAGTGTAATTTCTCCTTAAAGAACCATTCATGGATCTCAATTTGAAGACTTACAGAAACATAAAACACTATGTAACCACTGAGGTCTAGATACACAAAGGTGCTCCATTCAAAGAACATGCATGCATTTAGACAGATCTCAACTCCAGTGATAGCCTCTAGCCTTAAAATTCTAAGTTACATTAAAATAAAATAGCTTAAAATAATACATATGTTAAGATAATTTTAGAATAACTTAAATTTTAGGTATGTAAATATTTTGCAAATAACTTCACATCAAAAGTTCTTCAAACATAGAAACAATGCAATATTTACTTACTAAACAAGAATTAAATGATGCTTCGTTAACATCAGAAGCCAAGGCAGTAAATGAATTCCTTTACATGAAGTTACAGAAAGTGTCTGTATTTGAGGGAAAAAAAAACTAACAATCTCTCCAACGCAGAAAATGAAAGATTCAGCACTGTATGGTATCATCCAGGGATGGGTTTTCAGATGAAGAAAAGTCATAACCAACCTTTGCCACAGTAATGTACAAGAATATAGAGCTTACCAAAAGCATTAAATGCTCCAGATCCCTCCGAAGGGAAATAGGTGGATCATTACCCATCTGAATGCTCATGTGGATCATGCGAGCATCTTCATCAGCACGGTTTCTCAGCTGTTTCACCTACACAATTTATGAAGTGTTAAAAAACCCAATGGTCTGTCTTTAGCCACGAATAAAACAGAACAGGCATAGGAGAGTTGTCTAAACAAACTATTAAAAACTAAGAAAGGAAATGAACTTGCACATACATGACCAGAATATTCAATTTCTTTTTTTCTAATCCCCTCCCCCCAAGATCATACAATCAAAGAGATATTTAAACACTTTCTTGCTGCCAACTGAGGAGTTTATAGCAAAAGCCCTGAACTTGTACCATGGGAGTTTTTCACAGCTGACTTCACCAGATCCTCTGGTTTTGCTCCAAAAGGTGGAGCGTTTCCCTCCTTTTAATTCAAAAGCTAGACGGATTAGCTTCAAACAAAGGATGCTAGACCATTATCCACAAGGAATGAAAAGAAACAGGAAAAAAAAAAAAAAGGTTTCTGTATCTGTGACTACCCCTCTTTTAGCCATTTACGGCTACTTCTAGTTACAGCTACTTTACATTTTGAAAAGTTTTGGATTAATGGAATTATTCTGGAGCCAGTCTGACTCAGCTAAAAGCATTACCATGTGTCAGTAACTACAACAGGAAAAAAGAAAAACAGAAACAGAAAAAAGGAACCAATTCAACACACCAAAACCTAAAATACAGTGATCATAGAATCACAGAATAGTTAGGGTTGGAAAAGACCTTAAGATCATCTAGTTCCAACCCCCCTGCCATAAGCAGGGACCCCCCTGCCTGCTTTGTTCAGTGTTATCTACAGCTTTAACTTTCAAAGGAGTTCCCTTCCTGTACTTCAGACCAATGTTTTGTTTTATGGAAAATGTTTTTAGTGCACATGATTAACTGGGTATAACAAAGCTGCCTCAGGTTTGCTTGGCTTGTGGTAATCCCAAAGGGATCCCAGTGCTGCACCTGGGAAGTAGCCTTGTATGTTACTAACATGCAAGGGCAACAAACACACTGAACAATAGAGAAGAACCTCGTGATGTGTAAATTGACAAGGGATGAAAATAAAATAACTGCAGTGAGGAGAAATCCAGTGTAATCATCCCCTGTGCTGAGACATGTAGGTAAAGCACTGACCAGTTCCGTCAAGCCAGCAGGTGAGTGCAGGCAGGGTGAGGGAGGACCTGACAGTGATTGAGTAAATCACAGTGCACACAGTGTTGTCATAACAGCAGGGACACCCCACACTAAACCATGCCACGCAAGGCTTCGTGATGGTCAATACAGACCAGTTCAAGATCTACCATATATTTTAATTTGCAAAATTAAATGTCCAGCAAAATAATTATCTCAAAAAGAAAAAAAAACCAGTTAAAAACTAGAAATAACAGAGGAAAGGCTCACAGCAAACTAACCAAATTAGTATACTAACAAAATTAATACATGGACAAAATTGCATGTTAATAAATGAAATAATGAATTATCTGAACTACTAAAGCTAATTATCATGTTGTGAATGTAATGCAGCCAAGACAAAGATTTACCCAAATCATGACTGGCAAGCAACATAAATATTAAAAATATACAGAAGCGTTAAATAGAATGCTGGCTTACAGATTCAAATAAAACTGAACACAGGTTCAGACACTTCTCTACCTAAAGTTTGAGATTCGGTAGAAACAGCTGAGTACAGAAGCCAACCACTAACTAACAGCACTTGAGAAATTCCTTTTTAGAGTTGTACCTCAGGCACCAGCTAACAAAGTCTTTCCTATAAAAACAGCAGTACTGGCCTCTATCAAACTGGAACATAATTCAACAGCCAGAGTTTTGATTACATGTATTACAAAATCCAACTTGCAATGAAAAACATCTCTCTTCATCTTTAGGTACTAGCTACAATCAACTCCAGATCTGAACCTAAGCAAAAAAAAAAAAAAAAAAAAAAAAAAAATAAAAAAAAAAAAAACAAAAACAAAAAAAAAAAAAACAAAAAAAAAAACCCCAAAAAAAAAAAAAAAAAAAAAAACCCCAAAAAAAAAAAAAAAAAAAAAAACCCCAAAAAAAAAAAAAAAAAAAAAAACCCCAAAAAAAAAAAAAAAAAAAAAAACCCCAAAAAAAAAAAAAAAAAAAAAAACCCCAAAAAAAAAAAAAAAAAAAAAAACCCCAAAAAAAAAAAAAAAAAAAAAAAACAACAAAAAAAAAAACCCTGAAATGGAAGAGAAATATTCTTCTCAGAGGTAAAGCCTCCAGTTCCATAATGCAATGAAGATGAGAGACATACCAACAAATCAACCAACAGCTTTGGGATTTTTAAGCAGTTCTGCAGATAGAGGGGACAGCATCATATCCATTCTAAATCTGGTATGGCAGCAACCTCAGCCTGGGTCAGTCTCCAGCTCTTCAACCTTCATTCAAAAAGCTACCTTGTGTCCCTCACGTGAAACGGTATTGTTATGGGGAGACATTTCATCTTTCATAAAGCAACACTATCCAATGAATAACTGCCTCATAAAAAAGTTCCCAGTTCCAAACCTGCTTGCACTTGATTATTAAGGAACTTCTATAAAATACACCTCACATATTCCTACTATATTCAAAAAATTCCTAAGAGATACTGCATCTGTATTACAGAAAACACCATTGTGTGCACCTTCAAAGAACGTCCAAGGCCTGTTAACAATGTGGTCTTGTTAGGCAGGCAGCCACTACAGCAGAAATACCGCTGTACAGTCATCAGCATGAACTTGTCTGAACCGACATTATACTTTTCTATGGATATTCTCTCAGTTAAAAAGACAGCTCAAGAAAACATGCAACACCCAGATTATAAATAAATTAGGATTAAACCTAAAAGCTGTCTACAACTTGTTCATATATGCCCTTAAAGACTCTAAAGGCTAAAATATTGTTTTTCCTGACAATACTGTTCTCATTCCAAGATGTTACAATGGACAAAATATATTTTTAAATTTTTCTTTTGCACACTGAAAAAAGTGATTGTTTGCCAACTCCAACTACAGCTCAACACGATGAAGGTCACAAAATAGAGCCTTCATCAATTAAATAAAAACCTTTTTGTAGAATTTTAATCTTCCATGCTTAGATACAGGCTCTTGCACAAATGAAACTTTTGCAATTGCTTCAAACTTTTTTTTAAACCCTTTTGCAGTATTTCTGCTGTTCTAGTGAAAAGCACTGCTCATTTTCCCAACAACTGATATTAGTGAAAAAGTAGAATCCCTCCCCTTAAATATGGAAAACATCACTCCTAAAAGAATAAATTAAGAATAAGAGATAAAAGCTGTAAGTAAATTTAGGTTACGTTACTGTCTGTATCAAAATAAAACAAACAAAAAAATCAATATCTACATTCACTGCCATCAATTTCTACATTCACTTAAATTTCAATCATGTAAAACAAAACAAAACTAAACCACTACTGCCACAAAAGCTTGCTTTGCAAATCTCACCACACTGAAGTGTTTTAAGAATCACATTCTTCCGTCACTTCAATGCGGAAAACAAATCCTAAACCGCATGGGTTCCATAAAGGCAACAAATTTTCTGAACTGCAGAGCCTCAAGCTGAGGGTCAGATCTGAATCCCTATGCTATCCCTTCTAATGTCAGAAATACAGAAAAGAAGAACTGCTATTCATGCAAACAGCTTACTTTCATTGGCATGAGCGCAAGGAAGTCTGTGACAAGGTTATGAATTTTGCGAATGTAAAATTCCTCCTGGTAGAAATTTTCAGACCCCACAACAGATTCAGTCAGGAACAGGAAGACGTTATCAGCAACTGCCAGCTCTGCCATTGCTTCATCTGCCTCAGTGAATTCTGCAAGAGCTGGGCCACAGAAATCAGAACAGAGGGAAAAAAGTAAGTTATAGTTACCTGTTACCAAACAAAACATTTCAGAATACCCGGCTGACATGCAAACTGACATGCTTCTAGCAAATATGTTTTTTCTACCATACAGGAAAACACTAGACTGGAATATACAAGTTAATGTTTGGTGATGATCTCAACTTTGTTCTTTAGTAAGTGTTAAAGCACATAATCCATTTACCCAATCAAATCTAAGGTTATGAACAAAGAATCATAAACCAACCTTAATTAGACATTAATTATAAAGTTCACATTTGCTTTAAGTATATATTCTGAAGTAGACACAATTCTGACCTAGTAGGGAGTCTGGGAAGCTTATGAAGTACACAGATAAAGGAAGAAAAACAACATTAAAACAGATTTGTCCTTTCAAGATCCTGAGGTTTAACATTTACAGGTGTAAAAAGTCATAAGAATCTATTCTCTATTTAAGTGTTCAGATAATACTAAAGCTGCTAAAATGTACTGGAAATGTGAAAGATTGCATTAAAATATCTTTCACTTCAATGAGACATTATGCAGTATTACTGTCTAACAACAAATACTTCTAAATCTGTGGACATTTCAGAGCAGTTCAATGCTCAACAACTAAACTCACATACCGAGAAAGCTTTAAAAGAGTGTCACCTGTAATTTTATCATAAAGATAAATACTAACACTTCAAAAAGGTTATAGATGCTTTGATTTCTACCTCTTGGAAGCTCTGAATATTAATGTGCAGCAACTGCAGTTCAGGGTAATTTACCTGTCACATCAGATAATTGGGATATTCCTCGTAATGCCAGCGCCCAGGCTAATCTAACAGTAGCTTGCAGGCCTGGTAATTTCCAAGGCTGAGACTCCTGAAGACGAGTGTGTATTGTTGCTACATACTGTCTTTCTGCTAGCAGAGGGAGCCGGTGCACCAAATCTTGAAAAACAACAAAAACAAACACAACACCAACACCCAGTAAATGAATGTGAAAACAAACATGAAAACCCTACCAATTTGTTACAGATCAGTAACAAAATTGGTTAAAAGACAATTCATCCATCTGCACAACATAAGCTCTCTAGGAAACTTGCCAGCATTACCGTCACGATCTTCTGTGCCTTGTTCCAAAGAGCTGACATCAAAGCAGTAAAGAAGAGCCATGAGAAGAGACAAGTTCACACCATCCAATGAGCCATCAGCTTCCACTGTTACTTTCTCCAGGTAACTTATGAGGATGAGAGTGTCATCTTTACTCAGTGGTGACTGGCAGGACCACACAAACAGACATTCAGCCAAGGACTGTCGGCATTCTTTAATGAGGTCAGAAACCTTTAAGAGAAAAACCAAACAAAATCTCTGAACATAAATATTCTGGAAACGTGATCAGTTTGTCCTTCACAGTCAATCAGAATGACAAGGTCAAATTTAAAATTACTCTAAAGACAACAGCTACAGAAAATGTTGGGGGTTTTAATTGCTAAACAACAAAAGGCACACTTGTGCTTGTTAGATGCTTTTACATTCCCATGTATTTCATACAAGGTTTGAGTAGATACCCTGAAATATGACTGACCAGCATCTCTGTCAAGATCAGGAGACAAGAGTTGACACAGAATATCTGTGACTGTAGACATACTACACAAAAGTCACATTGTGTCTGTAATACCCAACTATGTTGGTAGTTATAGCCAAATAAGGTCATAGTTTTCTCCCAAAAGAGATAACCTCAGCTGACTACACAAATACAAAACTTTTAGGATGCTGAGAAACATGAAAGACAATGAAAATTAGAACTGTCTTCCCCCAGATAAAATATTTGTACCAACTTCAGAAAACAAATACAAATTAAATCTATCATCCCCAATCACATATAGGACAAATACAATGCTCAACATTAAAGGCTACGAAGCCTTTTCATATTAAAAGTATTTAATTTTATTTTTATTTGGCAAAATATTTCATGCTGTGATACAATTAAGTAGAATTGCTCTTGAAAACAAAATCTGTCCTCTTTTCTAACAGTCGCAACAAAAACTACCTGGTTTCAAACATTCATGTAATTTGTTAACTTCAGTCCTTCCCCTCAGTTTAAACTGCCACTAATGGCCTTTCGTAACGATCTTTGTAAAACAGTACTTTATTCAGTAAATTGTGAGCTTCTGATGATGTTCTTTCCCTGTTTCTATTGTACCTGGTTAAATAAAAAATAGCTAGCTACAAGCATTCTTAAACGGGGGAGGTTTGTATTGGATATAAGGAAGAAATTCTTTCCTGTGAGGGTGGTGAGGCACTGGAATGGGTTGCCCAGGGAGGCTGTGAATGCTCCATCCCTGGCAGTGTTCAAGGCCAGGTTGGACGAAGCCTTGTGTGGCATGGTTTAATGTGAGGTGTCCCTGCCCATCGCAGGGGGGCTGGAACTTGGTGATATTAAGGTCCTTTCCAACCCAAACTATTCTATGATTCTATTTCCACTAAAATCACATATGTTGTGATAAAAACTTTTCAACATTTAACACAGCAAGAGATTTGTGCAGACTCCAGCTGAATAGTTCTAATGAATACAGAGAGAAATACGGTAGTCCACCTAAAAGGTGGATGAACAAGATCAAAAAAACCTTTTCTAAGAGTACACATTAAATGAATTTTAATGTTAAATTAAGATAATTTAAGGTAAATCAGAAGGATATCTGTATAGTTCCTACATTTATAGCAAAAGTGTAAAACTAGTTTATTTGGTGGAAATTTAACCAATTACAACATAGAATGATTTTCAGACAGATCGTCCATTAGAAAGAAGCGTAGAAAATAAACCAATAATGTCTGAAATCTTCCTGCTAGAAACATACTCTGCAGTTAGTCATGGTCTCAATTAAGTTTAAGGACTACAAAAACCAAGAACTAATTTTCAAGCAGTTCTCACTTCAGTATTAGAAATGCTTCTGCTCATATAAATGCAATCGAATTATTAAAAAGAGCATTATTTTCCTGATTTGCTTTCAATCTCTTTTTCTAATTTGTGAACTATTTTTGTTCCATGGTGCTGAGAGCAGATGATTTAATACACAGTCCTTGGAGTAAAATTAAAAACAAGAAATCTACACATAATGCAAATGTCAGGCTTACTTTCTTATTGTCCTTGATTACACTTCTTCGCTAAAAATAAGGTATGCCCTAGCATCACGGAGCAACAGCAAAATTCAAATGCAGGAAGTAACCTTGATCCCACTCTGGTATATCACAAGGTATAGAAACTAGACAGTAAAAAGAAAAAGAACTCCTTATCTCGTTGCAGTTTAACGGTATTCTAAGATGTAGTAATCTGAAGTCATTCAGAAGAATATTCACAGACCATGAATATTTACCTCTTTGCGATGTTTCTCACTGCCCAACCCTCGCTCTCTCTGGAGTTTATCAAATTCATTGTTCAAATCAATGTGTGACACAAGAGTGAGGATCTTCTGAGTCAAACCCTGCTCCATTAGGTCATCTGTAAAGCGTGTTGTCATGGATATTAACTCTTGACTATATTGGAAAGAATATAAATTTAACAATTAATCATACTATTCCCAGTCACAGAAGAAGTCTAAAATAATGAATCCTATCAAATGCATTTGTTGATGGAAAGCATACAACTATATTATATACATAAAATAACTAAATGTGCATGGCTAATCTCAAACCTTTATGCTGAATGGATACAAAGTCTTCAGACAACTGTAGGTTCAAGAACATGGAATATGAAAATACAACTTGTATCAGCTATTTAAGATTGCTATCAAAGGGAAAAGTATTGCACATAACATGTACTAATGAGTCTAATTAGTCCTAAAAGAAATCAAATCAAAGAACTTTGATGAGCTCATCACCCTAATACAGACCTGAGGTCAAAAGTCCATGTCTTGCCTTGGCGTGACTGGATGAGGGTTCTTAGTGAATTGGCAATGCACCTTTTTCCATCCCAGTACAACAGAACAGCCACTAGACCTCTTGTAAGGCCAGGAAAATTAGGCTGTTGGTGTTCCCCTGTTGAATGAAAATGCGCAGAATAGTCACAGAAAGTCTACCTTACACACTTTGATAACATCTTTACGCCTTTGCATTTCCAATTGAAACATAAGTGTAGAATTCAAAGCAACCATGATTATTCTCTATCACTTTGTTTTGTTTCAGGCACTTAAAATATATCACAGATATTTTGAATGCTATTATCTAAACTGAAATGCAATTATTAAAACATCCGAAAATTCAGAAGAAACAGAAGTGAAAGTCCATAAATACCCTAGTTCAAATGGTATTTGTAGTTTGTATCTACCCATCCTAACAATCAATTCAAGCTGATTACCAGCAAAGTATGTTTTCTTTTTCAAAATAAAATTTTCTTCCTGAATCTATATCGAAAACTCAAATTCAAAATAGAAAAAAGAGGTTGATGATGGCTTTCCAAAGGTGACAAATTTGCAAGCTACTTCTTTAATGAATTATTAAGAAGTTAATGATGAACAGCAGCTAGTAGTGATAACTAGCAATTATATTTTAATAACTCTGAAATCAATTTTCTACAGGCAAAGCGTGTCACTTTCTAGAACATATTTCATAATCTAATCAGTTACTAGATTATGATCCAAACAGAGTCACATATCAGTGCATAACTACTACATAATTTGAAGAACCAAGATCTATTACACTGCTTTAAGGAAAAACTCTCAATCAATTATTTTTGAACTATTTTCAAGTTCAGTAATAAAGTAAATCATAAAACCCCCTCAAGTTATCCTCCCTTTTGCAACAGCTGCATGAAATACAAACATTAGGTTCAGAACACGTTATTGTACAACATTAAAGTGACAACAGAGTTGGGTTCTTTTAAGAACATTCTATGCTCTAAGGCCTTGACTGAATCACACATTCATGTTAAGCATACACTTAAATAAGAAGGCCCCATTTAGGTATTATTTCTCCAGCTCTTAAATATTTTCCCTTCTTACCAGCTAGAAGGAGCTCAACAGCTGCCAACTCTCCAATATCAAAGAGGTCACTGAGAATAAAGGCCTCTCTGATTAGCTGCTCTGGTAAAAGTTTAGTTCCTTGCTGTCCCTGGATAGCAACCCCTTCTGTACTTGCTTTCTGAACTTTCTCATGCTGCTGGACATTCTTTGGCTGCAAGAGAAACAAGCATCGTAAGTTATTCAAAATGGCAAGATCAAATACTGAATAAAGCTTTACGCATCAATCCTCACAAATACAGTTCTGACAGGTTAGGTTGTCAACATAAAAACACACACAGTGCTTTTAAACACAGAAATAGTAAAGCACCCTAAAAATGCTTTACAGTCACACAGCAATGCTCTCTTTGTTGGGACATACCAAAAATAATCTTATACAATTGGTTTTGATATTTAGTTTACTCAGCATAAAGGAGACAAAGTAAATTTTGATACAGTTCTCAAGTGGAATTTATATCAGCTCAAGAAAAGACATCTGGGTTGTTGATCAGAACTGTTACATTACTCCAAACCACTGTTTTCTATATCATTCTTTTTTCTATTAAACTCAGACACTAAAATATACTAACAAAACTCCATAGCTGACTGTTACATGTTCTGTCTTATCCATATAAAAAGCCATATACTATCACAGAAGTAACACCACTGAAAGAAGACATACTGCTAGTTGCTACCTTGTGATCCATCACCCAAGAAACAGCAAGGTTTTCCACATCATCTCACATATCTAATAAGACACAATCTGTACCTTGTAAATTCATGTGTTCCTCTGTTCTTTGTGTTCATTAACCTGATTGAAGTATGAGCATGGGCCAAAACCAGACAAAATAGTTTTGTGCTTTATTTCAGACATATAAAAGTAGTAAAAAAAGCTAATATTTGACTGATGGATTATCAGATACTTTTACTATTCCTTTCAAAACAGCATTCAAATAATGTGAGGGGAAAAAAAAAAAAGTTATAAATCATCCTGTACAAGACACAAAATAAAACGCATTATTCAAACTACTTGTATTCTTTCAGCAGAACAAGACTGTTGTAAGACATTTGTCTTAAGTACTGTAATAACATGTAATGAAAAGAATGGTTAGGGCCAAAACAGTATGCCATACAACCGTACAATACAGAGTAAATTGTCAGCTCTCCAACTCATTCCACAAAAGAGTACTAATCCAGTACCGGATTTCTGAAGAGAGAAATGAAGTCCGATTTGTGTTTCTTTAAAATCTGGTCGAGTCGATGAATAGCTTCAGGTTGCCTTTTCCAAATGGCATTCATTACAGTCTGCCATATGTCCTTATATGGACCCCACAAGCTGGCAGCTAAAAGAAATAAAACATTGTGTTTTGAATGGAGAAAGAAAAAAAAAAATAATTACACACTATTTCCAATAAGTAGACTTTTTAAACTTACTGTTCATTTCAGCTTGACAGTATAGACTGTCATGTCCATATTTTCCTTTCTTAAGGCACAAAAAAATTACAACAGTGGTCCAGCATAATACCTAATTGCATTTAGGGAGCTACAAAAGCAGAAAAGATGATGTATGCAGCTACGTTCTGGGGCTGAAAGTCATCTTATAAAGATATTTTGATACAAGCTCTGTAATCTTTCAACCTTATATGCCTATGAGATTCCATCACTTGGGTATGTTTAAAGGATAACTAAGACCTGCAAGGCAGACCTTGAATCTGAGTGTAACTCGGCAAGACTGGCTTCCTGCTTTCTATTTCTGACAGAAGAATCCAAAACAGAAAATACCTAATATATGAGGGACTGAAAATGAACAGCAGTGCTATCAGAATTTGTCACATCATTGCATCAGTCTGTAGAATAAAATAAATTAGAAAACAAAACCCTAAGATTAAAGGCACTATTACATAAGTAAAAAATCGTGAACCTAAGGACACTTTCTTTCACATCTACTCATCTTTCTTATTATTTAAAAAAACCCCATATACGTAGTTTTGATCTATTAGACACATCTGCTAACATTCTGCAACAAGAATTTTACATAAAGATATGAATTTCCTGTATTAGAATATAAATCATTACCTGACTATGCTTAGAAGAGACTAGATTATTTCTGGAACCTAGCAAGCACAACTATATTAATTAAGAGAAGTCTGACCCTATTCTAGGAATACAGTCTCCTCTTCCTCAACACTGAAAGAGTTTCCTTTGCATATAGAATCATAGAATCAATTCAGTTGCAAAAGAACTTTAAGATCATCAAGTCCAACCGTTACCCCAGGACTGCCAGTATTTCAAAACCGAATTTAGTACAACTGGCACATGTATAATTCAGAACCCAAAGTCTGTAGTTTGAAGACTGCACTAGAAATTTCCTTATGATCAGGTCTCACCAAAAAAGTATACCAAACTAGTCTTCGGACTCCAGCCAGAATCATTGTCTAAACTGAAAATCTTACAGTTGGAAAATTATTCCTACCACCTAGTATTAACATTCTGTTAATATACATATATCAAAACTAAAGACTGACATTAAATAGAAGTACCAAAAATGTTTCCCTTGCTAGATTTCATTTGTATTTGTGAAAGTTTCAGATTCTACACACAAGTCACTGCAAGCTACAAAAGAACAACTATTGCCTGATTGCAGGTCACTTTCTGTGTTTCTGAGCATTTACTGAGAAAGTCCCTAACCCAAAGACATTATAAGCTAGCAGTGCTTTTTTGTGTGCTACAACTTTGCTAGCAGAAAAGCTACTTTAAGAGGCTGCTGCTCTCCTTCATTCAGAGCTGCTTGTTCCCAAACTGTACACATGCCTGCTCAGTTAACTCTTGATGGATAGCACTATAAGTCATGTTAGTCAAATGATCCAACTCAAAGAAGGGGGGGGGGGGGGGGAAGAAAAAACCCTTTC
>NDXB01009801.1:24526-53552 GCA_002631895.1 Agapornis roseicollis
AATCTTCAGTGGGTTGCAGACGAAAGGCTTAAAAAAAAAAAAAAAAAAAAAGAAACGAAATCAGAGATTTGTAAATTTTTCATTTAAAAATAAGTACCCAGAATGAAGACGAGCAAGCAGAAGAGATGTTTGTACATACATGTATATGGAGCTAAAGGCTAAGGAACAAATACCTGTATCTGAGAAGTACCCCATATCTGAAGCCAGTTTACCACCCCACGTCCCTGTAGTAATCAGGTCTCCTCAGAAATTCCCTCCTGTGTTATCTTTAAGATAAAAAATGCTACTAAAAGTATATATTCATTTTTACTCCCCATGGTTTCCCCTCTTGAACTTTATTAAAACAATATTTCATGGTTGCAAAACCATGTCCAATGAGCTAGACCCATGGGAAACTGGCAAAATAACTATCTTTACTTCTCTAGATGTTCCCTATAATGGGGGTAGCAGAGGGGACAATATAAAGAGAGCAGTAGTCCTGGGCTTAGAGTGAATTAGCAAAGCAGCTATAAGAAAAAAAAAAAAAAGAGGCAAACCAGAGAAACAGTTTCACAAGCATTAGCCTGAAGAGAAAGAGGAGAGAGAAAAAGAAATTAAAAAGGTGGAGGGAAGGAAGAGTTTGTCCTGACAAGAACAGCTCCTGTCAGAGTTCTATAGATTAATCCATTATGATTAGTTTAGCTGAATTTGTCTAGTCAAAGGGACCCTGTTTCTTTGAGATTTCTCTCTTCTCAGTCTTAGCCATGAACCAGAACAGACCTGTTCTTTGATTCTATTGCAGTGAGAACGATCGACTGTGAATTACTTATTTTAGTCTAGGAAAGGAAGAGTGCCAGGCAAGAGGTGAAAACAGAAAATAAGTGTAGTTATTCCACAAGCAGCTGAACTGAAGCAGCCTCAGCACCTGTATATAGCATTCCTTTATCTTCCCCAGGTATCCATTACTGTGAAGCCAGAGCTGTGCTTCCAAACTGCCCATATGCAACCCCAAGACCATGAAAGGCAGGTATCATGATAAATTTGGAGACACGTGTGCTGGTCACCTGGCCGCAGCAAACATACTGGATAGCTCAAGGTTTTGCTTCAGCATTTCCAACCACAGGGATCATAATTTTGACCTTTTTCCTTTATATATGCCCTGAATTTCACAAAGTTTGTGAGGACTTAAAATTTTGAGCCCTTTAGCCCTTGATCAGATTAGGTTGGAATTGGTTCAGGAATTGGTTCGGGAATTCAAAAGTTACTGAAAAATTTTGGCAGACAGAGTGTGATTTCCTAAGCCTTGTTTCCTTAAGAAGTAAGACCTAAAAAAAACAAACCAAACAAAAAAAAGAAGACAACAACTAATCAGTTTGGGGTTTTGCTTGTTTTTTGCTTTTCTTATAAAAAAAAACCTTTCCCAGGCACTATAAGCTGTCATATTTCTTTTGGCATTCAGATGCAGCCAGATTGATCTCACTTTTTTTTTTCAATCTCTGTTAGAGGAAAAAAATCCTTTCAAACCACTGCAGATTTAATATTTTAAATTTCCAGATAATTCATTCCTCTCCTTGCCAATTGGCCAATGGTGTTTTTCCTTCACACAGCAACATGAAGGAAAAACACCACCCCTGAAAAGAGTGGATGGCATGGGGTAAGTCGTTGGGCAGCTGAACTTCAGAAGAAAAACGCCACATTTAGCTCCAGCTGCACAGCATTTATTATACTGTTTCTTTGCTGGCAGTGTAATATTTTACTGCAAAATAGTTGTGACAGTACAGCTCCTAGTATGGATTAAGTAAGAGAGGTGTCTAGATACACCATGCCATACATTCTTCACGTATTTATATTGGCATAACTGCATCCATCTGTGCTTTGATGAGTAGGCAAGTCCATGAATAGTAATTCTTTGCTTATTCTCAGTTTATTTGCTGTCCTTTAATTTAGGATCTTACTGTTTACCTGGAGTTGCTGTTTGATTTGGTAGACTATTTTTGCAAAATCACTACAGGAAAAGAATACCTCATTCCTCTTTCTAACAGCTCTCAGCAAGTTCTCCAGTACAGCTGGGTTCAAGTGAGGGCCACCAGCTTCTTTCATCCTTAATTACTAGACAGAAATCTCTGAAGTATCAAAGGTAGGCTGACAGTAAATACCTGGGATGGATATTAATTCCCCTGGATTCCAGGGAAAGGAGGTCCCAGATCGCCTATGGGGTAGTGAATTCTGCTTGTGCATTGAGAGACCTTCATTTAAGAGATGTTATTTTATATAGGCGGAAATAACTACTAGTAGTAATTAAAATGAGCTGCACAATGGGAACCTGCTCTTTAATTGTAACTTGTAGGTGGTTTGTGATGTACAATGTTACGTCTATATAATACTAAATTCAGTCACTGTGGTTCATAGCCAGATCACAGATCAAGATATGAAGATAACAATGATATAATTAATTTTTCTTTATATTTTATTATGATCAGAAGAACAATTATTAACAAAACAGAAGTATTATTTAAATGGCTGAGAGGCCGTGCTTAATTTCCTACCTTTAATCTTGAGTGTCATTGTGATCACATCCTGCATAATGAAATAAAATGAAAATTAAAAGGCTTTTCTGCATTGCAGCTGAAAAAGATGCCTTCTAGAAGTGCATTTACATAAATAGACCAGTATTTACATTATGAAATATGCCTCTTTTCCAAAAAGTCTAAAGCATTTTTGGCTACTTGTTAAACCATGAAACTTCCGTGAGCTCTTATTTTGACTGACACTAGCTTTGTACATTTCAACTTACTGGACTGTAAAAATGGGTATAACATTTCGCAGTAGGCGTGGAATGCCGATGGACTGGATCTTTTGCCTGGCCCCATCTGAACAGAGAAAAAGAATGTGTTTTTGGGTTACATTAAATTGGCAAAGTAGAAATCCCTGAATTCTCTTACTATATGGGCTAATTTTCCTGAAAACTTCTTATCTAGTTATGATCCTATCTTTGTCGGACAAAATGTGTTTAATATGTTGAGATAGCTTGGCATCAAATCTTAGAAGAAAGTCTAAGATCTTTCCCTGCAGCCATTCTCAACAAAATAACTTTGCAATTTGTCTTCCATCCTAGATATTTCCACAGTCACCATGGTATCTAAGCTCAGCAGAGAAACTGCATGAGGTAACTGGTTAATCTAGTCCAAGACAACAAGGAGATAAACATTCTCAAAGTTATATGAATACCTTCCTCAGGGTCTGGGGGCAGGAGAAGAGGACCTGAACATGGGCGAGTGTTGCCTTTCTTGTATAGGCGAGGACAACTATTGATTGTAAGCATCTCACCAGAAACAAATGTCTTGATAAAACATTGTCAGTACTTTTCCTGCTTGACAACTGAGTCTTTAGGATTCCTGTTCAGGCTTCAGAAGTAAAATGAAAATAGTGTTCTTGGCCATGTGATGTGTTGTGAATTAATTTTTTCTAATTCCTGCTTTGTGACCCTTTTTGCTATCTGTCTTGTTATTCTTTTTTCTATATCCTAGGATAAAAAATAGCTTCTCTTTTTTGGTAATAATTTCTCCATTCAACTTCTGAAGGGGATGAGGCCATGACTAGCTAGGAAGATAATCTGATTTTTGTACTGATGTAGCTGCTAGTAATTGACAACAAGGGGTGGAGAAACATACAACAGGGGAAATGATGGGAAGACAAAACAGGAGCAAAGTGGAGATACTTGATACAATAAGTAGAAGTGTTAGCACATAAACTGCCTTATTGATACTCATTCTGTTCAGTGATTTCCATATCAGATTTATGGATGGTTGATGTTTTTGCTATTTGCCAGTCCCACAAATTCAGGCTTTGTCCTGAAATTCATGCTGAGCTATTTCTCAAGCATGTCATATATATTCTGAAGGCTGAATTATACATTTACTCTATCCTTTTGGATTCCCATCAGAGAATGAGTGTGTTTGAATAAGTGTAAAGCTACAGAAATGTAATGAGGTCATTTGGGCAACACTGAAGGTGTATAAAGTTGCATACAGTAAAAATCTGTGTGCTAATCATGTGTCCTGAGATGCTGTATTCTCTTCCCTTGTTATTTCCCTTATCATTATTATTATTGGTGGTAGCAGTAGTGATTTGTGTTATACCTTAGTTACTAAACTGTACTTATCTCTACCTGTGGGAGTTGCATTCTTCTGATTCTCCTCCTCATCCCTCCAGAAATACAGGGAGGGCAAGAAAGGGGGGGTTGAGTGAGTGAACAAGCTGCGTGGCTGGGTTTAAACCACGACATCATGTAAAGCAGAGGCTTTCTATAAGTGGGTATAACACAGGAAATAGGAGAGGAAGTATCTTGACAGTCAATCAGAGCCAAATTGGAAGAAATCATTACTTTATTTTTACAAATTGAGTGAATTTGTTATGGGAACCAGTGACATGCAGAGAAAAAGGGCATGTCACAATGCCATCTCTACTGCAATGTAAAATTGTTTCACAAATTATACTACCATTTTGTTAATTATCTTCCCAGCACTGCCCACTACTTTGGAGTTCTCTGTGTTCAAGATAAGAAGCTCCTGTACACCAGAGATGTATGCAGAATTTCCCTAGCCTTATGCTCTGAGGTATCTTATTTGAAGGAAAGCCCTCTTTGAATATGTAGCATAAGAAAGTGTTTCCTTTTTGCCTCAGTCCATTTTTGTTTAGTTGAAGTTTCCTGAGGGAGGGTTGGGGAGAATATCTTCAAGAGCAAGAATCTGAAGACTATGGATTGAACAAATCCAGTTTCTGGAATAGGCAACTGTATTAATTGGCTCTGCTGTCAAAATATTTCACTGGAAGTCACATGTCTATTAAAGTCTCCTCCCTCCTTATTTGGTTATGACTGTGCTGCAGAAGGATAACGAAAAGCAATATTAGCTGTTCACAATTAATTGTGCAATTATTAAGAGCACATGTTCAGTAACTCTTGCCAAGGTGACACCTTAGGCATTGGAGCACTGAACTATATTATGTGCTTGAGTGATCAAGGCTGGAGTGTATTTCTTGTGCTCATTTAGTTGCTTAAGTGCTTAAGAATAGAGTAATATAAAACCTTTATCTTATATACAGGTTTCTGAGCTGCGTATACGTTTCTTCTCGATGGTGTCAGATGGTCAAAATTAATTTTCCTCATCACTCAAAAGCATTCTTATCCTAAATCAGACAAACCTAAACCTCTGCCTTTGAAATGCAGTGCTGAGAAACACCTGGTCAGCTAATTTGGACTCTCATAAAATGAGACCTAACCAATGGAGAAGAAAAAATTCTCAGAGTTGATTGTGTGTGTCTGTAGATGTCCAGCATGGTGGAATGGTAATCCTTTAGGCCCTTCTGCAAGCCAAAACTACTACTATTGTATATTAACTTTAGCAGAATTATAAAGAAGCATACTTTGGAGAATAGTTCACTCCAAAGTTAATAACCTATTGAAAGCCTGCATACAAGAAATACTGATTTGAAGAACAGAAATTCAAAAGTCAGGACCTACATTCATTATTACGGTCAGTATCTGCATGAAGGGTCATACCAGTTCTCTTAAGTAGACAGCATAGAATCATGATTATGATCTTAGCTTTACATCTTGCGCTATCTCTTTATAAACTACAATCAATATTTGCTTGGAAAGAACACTCAGAATGTGTCACTCAGCTGCATTCCTAGGCACCTACCTATTAACAATATAATTTTGTTTTTCTTATGCATCACTCTCAATCTTGTTTAATGTACAGTCTCTGTGCAGAAATAAGTAGTTGCAGTGAGGTCCAGCCCAGGAGAAGCTTGAGGTACTGACTCATTCTGAGACACTGAGGGAAAGGTTTGCTTGCAGGTATATTTAGACTATAACTACACAAGGACACTGAGCTATGAGAAACCCCTAAAAATTAGGTGGCCTTATTTTTAATTAAGATTTTATTGTGCCTTTTGGGTGGTTTGGTTTCACATGGGTTTATACTGGCAGATGATTAGCATGTTTCGGTGTGTGATATACTAGAATTTCTAGTGTCAATTTTGAGGTGAGATTCAAACAGCATTATAGGAAAGATTAATGCCTCCCTTTCAGTGGAGAAGTTCAGATCACTTATCCAGGTTGTGAGAGGCTTGCTAAGTTCTGCCCTCCCCAGCCTAACATACATCTACTTCACATCAAGTTGGGAGGGGACTTTGGCATTGTGTGCTGTCAATGTCTCATAAGTGCCACTTCATTTGCAAAAGTAATTAAACTTCCATAAGATATGGAACTAGAAGCTGTCAGGGAATGGGGTATTGATAATCCTACCATTCAGAAAACTAACCTGACCACCAGATAGAAAATACTTCTCCAGTTTCTCTTGATGATTAAGTCTTTTGGGAAAAAGCATCACCATCAACCAAAAGACTCGAGAAGCACGACCCAAGGCCCTCAACTGCCTAGAGCTCTTGCTCAAGTAATGTGAGACTCAGATACTAATTTACTTTCTGCCTAAATCACAATGAAATGTAACTTAAAAGTGTCAGCTGCATTGGAAAGGTCTTGAAAGCCTGAGCCATATGTAAAAGTGACACCACTTCCACCAACTCTGTCAACCTGACCAGCTGTAGCCTTTTTTTTTTCTTTACAGGTATTCCAAACTGAGGCAATCTGTAGTCTAAGGGCAGATTTTTAGTTTTTTTTTTCCTGATCTGAGCAAGAACCAAAACATATTTTCATTTATATTGTTCAGAGCCATTCTTTTAATAATTCCTAGTTTGTCTACTCAGGTACATCAGTGAGTCATATAGCCCCAGTGCTCTCAATAAACTGGATTTCTTGTCTGAAAGTTCCGTGCCTTTTCTCTTTAATAATGGTTCCATAAAATAAGTCTCAAAATAAGACTCAAGTCTTACCTCACACTAACTCTCCTACATAACACCAGAAAAAGGACTTTTGGAGGAGTTTGTTTCCCTCTAGAATTAACAGCCTTTTGCATTGCTAAGGCCTCCTGCTGATAGACAACTTACTTCCTCTAAGTTTGTGCAAACTCAAACTTAGCAAAGGTTAAAGGGATAATAATAATAATTGATGGTATTTAAAATTAAGGGGAAAAAATAGGAGGACAATAAGTACACACACAGCTAGTATCACCTAAGATAGCATATGTTCCTATTCACATGATGCTCCTCTGCCCACATCCTTTCCTCATCCAAATCATGGCTGGTGTCAGTCACATCATAATAAGTTCTTCAATGGAAGCCTGGCTGCCATTGCTAAAGCCAGTTGACACAAGCACTGCCATGGTACAACAAGAGTAATTTACTTTCTGGCAACCTTTTGTCACATGCTGTGACATGAACAAACTGCCCAAGCTCAGTCTTTTCCCAGTGGGGCACACCTCACAGGTAATTGTACTGTCAATCTGCTCCACAGCAGACTAAGCTGTTAGATCTCACTTTTAAAACTTTTATTTAAAATGACTGCCTGAATTTCACAGGTGGAAAAGCTTACACACTTCCTAAAAAGAGCGCTTAAAGCCACCATCTCTTTGAACATTTGTATGCTGAAACTTTTGGAGACTTCTTTCATTAAGTCATTGCTTCATGACATGCAGGGCTGTTCTATCCAGCTGTAAGGCAGATGTGGCATGCTACTAAGCTTTAAAAGTCTGTACAAGCTGTAGATGAGCCATGAAAACCTAAGGTGGCTCTGTTTATCCTCTTAATTCCTCAGTTATCTGAAATAAAAGGTACCAATTAAAGGTGAATTCTGTATCATAGCTAAGTTTTCTTAAGGGAGCATACTGCTCAAAATATTAGCCAAGCACCTTTCACAGTTTTGATTGTTCAGTCACATCACCAATTAGAAGGCAATGCCTAATAAAACTCAATTAGGCCATCATGTTCTGCTTTGCATAGAAGTACAACAGAACCATTGTTATTCTTTCAGCGGTTTTACTTCAGAATTTGAGACCTGTGCTCTTTGTTTCTGCTCTTTTACTCTTCATTAAAATAGTCATACCTCAATAAACATATATTGTATCTATTTAACTATTTTTAAATAAAATCCATAGAGTTATTTTCACTTACATTACAAAATTGAGGTAAGCTTGAATTTTAACTAGATCTTGAAAATGAAAAAATAACTCCCTTGTTTTTAATTGAGATCTCAGCTGAGGCAACTTACTGCTTACCTATCTCACCTGAGGTGAGAACATAAGACTTCACTCTAGTGAGAAAAGGTCTAAGTGTTTCCTCTGATTCCTGTGCCTTTGAAGTAGGCCTGCAATGAGTCAAGGTATATACTGCTCAAAAGAATGAGGAAAGGTATATATTACTCAGAAGGAAGAAAGTGCAGTGTCTAGATTCCTATCTGCAAAGAGGAGGAGCAAAAACACAAGCAACCAGCAACTTGCTTCCTTCTCATCCCTGATTTTGGCAAAGGCTTTTTACCCAAGTGAGAAGTAGCTGGCTGTCCACCTAATCTTTATGCTCCTACTCTGCTGCTTCTGTGCTTGAGAGTGAAGAAAACTATGGCCCATCATGTCATCTGAATGAATGGCTTGCCTTTGAAGGACAATGAAGCTGTCCACATGTTTATGGTTGAACCTACTGTTAGGCATCACTCTGTGTATCTTACTCCATGGTGCATTCCTTACTCTCTTCTCTCAGGAGATTCTTTACTACCTCCTATTCTCCTTAGTCATAGCTTTACCCTGAAGTCTTTTCCAAATTTATTCTTACATAATACACCCAAGAGATAAAATGTGGAAGTTTCTGGATACAGCTGGTAGAATATGCTAGGTACTCACTTTTTTCATAGAATCATAGAATAGTTAGGGTTGGAAAGGACCTTAAGATCATCTAGTTCCAAACCCCCCGCCATGGGCAGGGACACCTCACACTAAACCATGTCACCCAAAGCTCTGTCCAGCATGGACTTGAACACTGCCAGGGATGGAGCATTCACAGCTTCTCTGGGCAACCCATTTTTGTTTCGTTTTTTTTTTTTGTATCATAAGACTATACCCAGTGTAGGTCTAATATTTAACATGGAAATCCTGTATGGAAATCTTACAGAATGGAACTGTCTTACAGAGAAGATGAGTTTTTATTGACCTCAGGAGAAGTTGCAAATGCTCACCTGTTTTGGAAATCAGTCTTCTTTAATAGAATCTCATGTAAATATAAACACCTAAAAATATAAACACCTAAAAGTTTTGAAAGTTGTAGCTTTTAGACATCACACTGTTTTGTTTACTAGCTAGGAGAAATACTGTTACACATGGAATAAAACCACAGAAAGACTCAGCATATCCTTCCTTCTCCCCATGTCAATCCAACAGCCATGCAGTACATTTTAAGGCCCAGCATACAGTGATTTTGCATAAAACAAATTATAAGCACTTCAGGCAAGCATGACATGATACACTATCAACGGAAGTGCTGATAGCACATCTGTTCTGATGCTTTCCATGTAAAAATTCATTTTGGTTTCTAATGTATGATATCAATACAAAGAGAGTAAGGAGAAGAAAACCAAATGAAAGTAAGTTAAACACAGCCCGTGGCTTACATCGTTTAGCAAAATATGGTTGCTATCAGAGGAAGAGTTTAAAATAACCTGTTTCAGAATCAGAGGCAATTTATAACTCCTTAAAAAAAGAAAGTGCTAGATTACTAGGGGTAAAACAAACTAGGTCTACCCAGGGATTTAATTCTACTCCTGGCCTGCCAGCTGGAAATTCTGCTATTCATGCAGTAATGTGTCAATGATTTCAAAATGTTGCAGGGTAAAACACAACAAAAATTTTAAAATGCAGATGAAAGAATAAAAAATATGTATTAAAATATTAAAATATCTACTATCCTTTACGTGTCTTGGTTAACCTATAGAATATGGTTGGGATACCAGCCTGGTCTCTCTTCCCCCTGGATATGATCTCTGCCCTCAGGGCTCTCAGCCCAGCCCTGCCATGGTGGAGGGCTCTGGAGGGAAGAGGGAGCAGAGGGGGAAAGAACAACACAAGGCACACAGCAGAACCTTCACACTGTAAGCATGTCAAGCACAGGCTGTTAAGAAGAGAAAATGTTCTCTATCAGAATATAAGGGCCCAATTTCTCTGTACAACAGTGCATCTATGTCATACAGAGTCACAGTTACGGTGTTGCCTATATGCAAGACTGATCTTATTATTCTGCAACATCTCATTTGTCATCATTACAGTTGGGTTCCTGCAGCTCCTTGAGGAACATACTCATATTTCTGATTAACAAATGCTTTGACTTCCCTAGTTAACATATTATTTTGCCTATCTAACCTATAATTTCAAGTTTGTTTCTCTATCAGCATTATTTACAAAGCATAAAATTAGCTGTGGTAGCTCACATTCCTTTGGCAAAAGGAAGTAGATCTGCCTGGAAAACTGCAAGATTGCAGCTGGAGCTTGTCTGGTGCAATATATTTACAAACATCAAAGTTCACCCCAGCACTTAAATGCAGTGTCATAATTTCTTGACAGGCGAGCTCATGTCACACCTGGCCTATGCAGAACACAAGCTCAAATGCCAATAAAGTCAATGGAAATTCTTGTAACAGTTCCTGTTTATACGGCAGCCATGGAGTCAATACGCGAGATGAAGTTTTGCATTTTCTCAAGCCATGCACTTTTTATTTTGTCTCAGCAAATCCCATATGGCTGAGGAGTTTTTATAAGAATGCAAGCAATTTTGAGCTCTGTGGAAAATGCTGAGTGCTGTCAGATGCAGGCAGAGAAGGGCAGAAGAGGAAAAATACATTCCTTTGAACACACTAATACAGACGGCAATTAAGGGACACAACAACAATGAGCAATCATTCTCTCACATAATGTATGTTGTGTTTTAAAGAGTAGGTGAGGACTCTGAAAACAATAACAAGTAACATAATGAAGTCCTGTCTACACAGGGATTGTTACTTCAAATATTTCAGGTGAGTTGACTTGAGTGCATTCACAAAGAGTGTTTTAAAGTGGCTGGGCTTTCTTTTTGCATGAATGAAACTCAGGCTTAGCAGGCCACAGCTGAAAGCTACATCAAGCTCGTGAGAGGATTCTCTCAATTTTTCAATGATTTTCCCTCACTGTATAATGTGATAAGGTTTATTTGCTGTCTGGCCCCTGAGTGCCCTCTTCTGTTACAAGATATCCAGATTAGATACGTTATCACTCTCACTGGATGCTGATGGCTTCCTTTGTAATTCTAGCGTGTGTGTGTTTCCAGATTCACACATTTAGAGCAGTGCCTCTTTTCCTCCCCTGATATCGTCTTATGGGTTCTGTGTAACACGTCCAGCCCCAACTCTATGACACTGCCTCAAATATTAGGATTTGTGATTGTTGGCCAAACTGAATGCAACAGAGAGACATTCCTGAGAAATGAACCACTGCCACCATAAAGCAAAATAACGTTGCCTGGTCTACAGGAGGAGAAGGGACATGAATAGGATCTCGAAGATTCCTAAATGTCCAGAATAGGATGCGCTATGAAAGATTTATCTACTGGAAGTCACTGCTGAACACCATTGTTGTAATGTAGCCAGGTGATTTACCACAGCTGTCAAATGATGTCACTTCAAATAGGGAATTGTAGAGCTGGTTTTTTATAAACCACTAAACTGAAATGCAAACACTAAGGTTACAAAAATGCTGTTTGAAATCCAGATAGACAGTCAACTTGAAAATGCTGCAGGGAGAAATATTCCTGTATAATATATGTACTGTAGCTCTGCATCTCTAAACCAGGTAGTATCTGGTTGCCATCTCTGGTGGTGGACACAAGCTATATGAACCATAAGCCTCTTTCCATCTGTTTGGCACTGCCTTCCCTAGTGTGGTCATTGTAGTACTCCACAAACCAGAACTCAAATCTTTTGTCCCCACCTTGCACTACTTGACTATGTATCTGGGCTCACTGCTACTCTTCCTACCATTCAAATAATTTGGTAGCACTGCATGAGTTAAAAGAGAATACAGACTGCATGGCAGGCATATTTATTGCAACAGCAGATGCAGGAAAAAAAAAAGCAATAGCAAATATACTTTGGCTCATAGTTTCTTCAGCACTCTTTAGCTCCTTTCACATTTTATGAGATGAATTACCAAAATCAAACATTTCAAAATGCTGGGATTATACGACACTTATAATGAGATCTTTAGCAGTATAAAATTCTTGGATTTAGGCCAATTGCTTTAAAGTCTGTTCCCTCCTGGTGCATGTGATGCTGACCTGTGTGTGTTATAGGAGATCTTAAGGCAAGGACTGTGCTCCATTTTACTATGCAGAGAGCAAAGCAACGCAGCCTTCTTGGTTGCTTATCTGCATGGTGCCTTTTTCACTTCTGCAAATGAATATATTTCAGTATACTTCTAAGCAATGCTGCATATCATTCTGACCTATCCATTGCCTTTCTTTGGTAAAACTTTTTCGCATCTTGTGGAAACACACTTCAAGGTAACATTACTATAGAGGCACACATAGAAGTGCAAACTTGAATCCTGTTACTATTCACCTTTCATAAGCTCAGCACCTTCTTCCCTTCTTTCCATTCCAGGACCAGCACAGGATTTCTATGGAGAGGAGATGTAGAATAGGACGCATCTTATTTTGTTACACACTACTAGGTTCCCTGGGAACATCCATTTCTTAGGGGAGCCCAGACTAGAAAAACATATGGGAATGACATTTTGAAACTGGGGGGAAAAAAATAAACCAAACCAACCTATTATCATTGGTGCTGAGTTCAGTGTAGAAATGACAAATACTTGCAAATTGTCTCTGGCAACCAGGACACCATTATGATGAGGAGCATGAGTCTTGCAAACTTATTGATGCATAAAAGATGTCTCAAAAAAAAGGAAAGGAGGATAAGAAGAAGTCCAAGCAGTCTATGAATGGATTTCAGCACAGGAGCCAGAAGGCAAAAAAAGAGCTGGAAGAATGCTTGTAACAGCTTGTGTTAACTTTCACTTGGTGTCTAGATTCAGAGGAGTTTGGAACATGGAAAACAATGTACAGGAAAATTTGCTGTAAATTGTGCAGAAGGAAACAGACCTCTGAAGAACATTAGAAGTAGTGGTGGCTTCCTGGAGGTCCCCACTGCACCCTTTCCAGAGAACAGGACTGATTTTCTGTCTTCATTTGCAAAGATAGGTGCATTTAGCAGGTAACGTGTGCTGTGACAGTTATGCTGAATGTAAAAATTATCATGCAAAAATTGGGAGAGGCATCCCACTAAAGTTTTTGTTTTCCCTTAATAACACAAAAACATTAACAAAGATGCAGCTCTTTCATATCTTTGATTATAATATATGAATTTTTCAGCACTGTATTCTCTCATGTAAGAAAGAGCAGGTGTTCTGGGTTTAGCAGTAGCAGTCATTTTTTCTTCTTCATAGTAGCTGGTGCAGCTGTGTTTTGACTTTCAGTTGGGAACAAAACTGATAACAGGAATGTTTTTAGTTACAGCTCAAATGTTTTACTCTGATCAAGGACTTTGTGAGCCTCATGCTCTGCCAGGGAGGAGGGGAGGCCGGGAGGAAGCAGGGACAGGACACCTGACCCAAACTGACCAAAGAGGTATTCCATACCATAGCACATCATGCCCAGGATGTAACTAAGAGTTACCCAGAAGGGCGAGTGCTCTGGGGGGGTTGGAGAAGGTATTTCGGTTGGTGCTCGGTTGGGGTGGGGTGTGTGAGTAATCTGTCGGTGGCTGGTGAGATGCTGTATCCTTTTCCCTTGTTATTTCCTTTATCATTATTATTATTGGTGGTAGCAGCAGTGATTTGTGTTGTACCTTAGTTACTAAACTGTTCTTATCTCAACCTTTGGTAGTTGCATTCTTTTGATTCTCCTCCCCATCCCTCTGGAAGNTATCATTATTATTATTGGTGGTAGCAGCAGTGATTTGTGTTGTACCTTAGTTACTAAACTGTTCTTATCTCAACCTGTGGGAGTTGCATTCTTTTGATTCTCCTCCCCATCCCTCTGGAAGCAGGGGAGGGCAAGAGAGGGGGGTTGAGTGAGTGAACAAGCTGTGTGGCTGGGTTTAAACCACAACAGCAGGACATATCCCTCCACCTGTTTCCCTGAGCAGTATAGACACCTCCTCCTTATCATGGATTTTGAACAAGACATTATGAACATCTGCCACTTGCAGCAAATATTGATCAGAATGTTTGTAATGCTCTTCCACCAGCCATTCAATTTCCTAACAAAGCCTTTCATTATTATTCTACAGTTACTCAGAACAGTCATACAGTTTCTTTCTCCAACACATTTGCCCAGCTAAAGGCATCATTACCCAGAGAAGCAAAAAGATGTCTGGATCTTCCAGAGTGACAAAAGGAATGGATGCATCATTAACATCCATTCCAGTCTGGGGAGCAATTCTTATTTTTGTTGCAGTAAATAAGGCTGAATTTCTAAAAAAAACCTGTCATCAACTATTATATATCATTCTGCATTAATATCTGTGAACTTTCCATAGTAATCAATGAGGCTTTGCAGAGGCTTGAAAAAATACCTTTTTTTTTTCCTATTTATGAAACCTGACTTTGAGACTGAAATATAGGCACATGTGTCCAGCCACTGCTTCCAGCACAAATCAGGGTCAAGAAGTTTCCAAATCTTCAAGTATTTTCAAAGTGCTGCTGTACTGGTTATTTGTTGATGAATATTCAAACTGTAGCCCATACAGATGCTTTGCAAAATTTACAATCCTAAAAGTCCCAGTATACTTAATCTTCATCCCAACCAGCCATGGGATTTACTCAATCTCCACCTCCTCCTTTTCTGCCAGTATTGGTACACCACTATTGTGTCTCTTTCTAATCCCTTCTCAGGACACTTCACTGTTGATCTCTGTTGCGTTTCCTTCATACAGCTTGGTAGCCATTTGAGATAGTGCTAGCTTAACACCAGTGGAGTCCTGAAAATAGCTACAGAATAATAGCAGAATCGCAGTAGGTTCCTATATCCTGCACCTGGGTTGGGGCAATCCCAAATGCAGAAGGGATTCAGAGCAGCTCTGAGGAGAAGGACTTGCAGGTGTTGGCTGATGAGAAGCTTGACATGAGTGGGCAGTATGTGCTTGCAGCCCAGAAAACAAACCATATACTGGGCTGCATCAATAGAAGCATGGCCAGCAGATCGAGGGAGGTGATTCTTCCCCTCTACTCTGCTCTCATAAAACCCCACGTGGAGTACTGTGTGCAGTTCTGGTATCTTCAGCACAGAAGGGATATGGACTTGTTGGAGTGAGTCCAGAGGAAGGTCACAAAGATGATCAGAGGGTTGGAGCATCTCCCTTATGAAGACAGGCTGAGAGAGTTAGGATTGTTCAGCCAGAGAAGGCTGCGTGGAGCTCTTAAGCAGCCTTCCAGTACCTAAAGAGGGCCAACAAGAAATCTGGAGAGGGACATTTTACAAGGGCATGTAGTAACAGGACAAGGGGAAATGGATTTAAACTGAAAAAGGGTAGGTTTAGATTATGTATTAGGAAGAAGGGTGGTGAGACACTGGCACAGGTTGCCCAGAGAAGCTGTGGCTGCCCCATCCCTAGCAGTGTTCAAGGCCAGGTTGGACAGGGCTTGGAGCAACCTGGTCTAGTGGAAGGTGTTGCTGCCCATGGCAGGGGGGTTGAAATTAGATGATCTTTGTGGTTGTTTCCAACTCAAACCATTCTGTGATTTGTTCCACGAGACAGTGGCCATGGAGCATTGCCTGGAAGAACACCTTCCCAGCACACAGCGGTAATCAATGCACAACAGTGAGTGTGCAACAAGTCACAGGGAAACCACAATGACTAGATCATACAGATACACATTTTTACTCTAGCTAGCACACATTGGTTATTCCCAAGAAAACATATTCTAAAAGCTTGCCCTTGTAGATATGGAAGCAATTTCTTAGAAACAGTCCTGTTCAGTTATCAGACCTGTTCGAAACAAATGAAAAGCACACATTTCCAGAAGCAAATAAGGTGACAAAATGTGGCTATGTAAGACTATCTAATGAAAACAATTACAATTACATAAAGGCAAGAAAATAATTAATTTTAAAACATCTTGTCCACATGATGGCCTAGTGAATCATTCCTACCAGATGAAAGCAAAGGTGGTAGTAGAGTTATGGGTAACCTTCAGTAACATTATCCAAAGAGATCTTCAGCCATGTAGACTTTTTTCTACATTATTATTGAATGCTGCTGAAATTTGTGTTCATGCAGGGCTCAGCAAATGGATATGGACAGACTCTTACTAAGGGAAAGACTCCTCAGTAGTGGATTAAAAGAAATCACAGAATTCACTTAACAAACAGCTTCAACTCTAAGAAGTGCGCCTTTTAGATTTATTATTTTTAATCTTTCTTTCCAAGTCAGACTACTGCTTTTATTCAACAGGAAACATTCCTAGGTATTAGATGTGTCAACAATTACATTACATATACAAGTTACTAACATAATGGGTACTTCTGAAACCTAATGCTTTATACATAGGTTGATGTGAAAATGTGAAAGGAGAAATTTTGGAGAAATACATTGTATATATAAATATACAGCCACCTGAATTTGATTAATATGTTGCTATATATATGGAGTATATGTTACAGTTGAATATATATACAGAGAACCATGGAATTGCTCACATTTACAGGTGTTTATATTCCATTGTATGTTCTGTTTTCAAAAGAACATTGCCTTTGTGTTCATATGTCAAGACTACTGCTGAAAACAAAACTTATGTTTATGCAGACCTTGGTCTTGCCTACAGTCAGAAGTGGTAAAGTTAATTCACAGAGCTTTCCTGTTGTGGATATATGTATATCAATATAAAATTTAATATGCATAAGGTAATGATAACTTGTTTTAGGAAGAAGAATAAACTATGCCAAGACAAGGCACTTTACTGTTAGTAGGATGAGCATATTGCTCTTGGCCGTACTAGTATTACACTTCAATCTAAGACACATACGTGAAGAAAGAAAACATCATGCCACTAAACAAAGTAATTATGCCAGTGCATTCCATGATGAAAACCTCTCTTTCCTATCCATTCCTGAAATAAGTAGAATTCTTAGGTGGTCAATTTCATGGCAAAAGTAGTAATAGCTTTTGCACTGAAGATAAGTGACAATGAAACACCGAGGCTGCTTGTTTGGAGAGCTGAGGATGCCAGTGCAAGCAGAGACACTGGATACCAGCAAAGGCAGTGAGTAAAAGTGCTCTTTTTGCCTGTTAGCTGAGATGATGAAGTCCTTTGTGTGGCACCGGGATTACAGTAAAGAGGAAGAGAGAGTTATGGGTTCAGTTTTAACAGGCCCCTGTCCCAGGCTGTCTGCGGTAGAAAGAGAAGACAGAAACGTGTGGCTTGTGTGAGTTTCTGACAACACAAAGACAAAAGAAGAAAAAAAAAATGCTTATTGGGAAGGTGTCGTGGTTTAAACCCAGCCACGCAGCTCGTTCACTCACTCAACCCCTCCTTTCTTGCCCTCCCCTGCTTCCAGAGGGATGGGGAGGAGAATCAAAAGAATGCAACTCCCACAGGTTGAGGTAAGAACAGTTTAGTAACTAAGGTATAACACAAATCACTGCTGCTACCACCAATAATGATAAAGGAAATAACAAGGGAAAAGGATACAGCATCTCACTAGCCACCGACAGATTACTCACAACACCCCACCCCAACCGAGCACCACCAACCGAATACCTCCTCCAACACCTCAGAGCACTAGCCCTTCCGGATAACTCCCAGTTACATCCTGGGCATGACATGCTACGGTGTGGAATACCTCTTTGGCTAGCTTGGGTCAGTTGTCCTGTCTCTGCTTCCTCCTGGCCTCTCCTCCTCCCTGGCAGAGCATGAGGCTCACAAAGTCCTTGGTCAGAACAAACATTACTTAGCAACAACTAAAAACATTGCTGTTACCAGTTTTGTTCCCAGGTTAAGTCAAAACACAGTACTGCACCAGCTACTAAGGAGGAGAAAAACTGGTTGCTATTGCTGAACCCAGGACAGAAGGTGAAAGATCTCTACTTCTCTACTTGACAAGAAAAGCAAGAAGTTGCTTCTGTCAAAACTATTTACAACCCCTATGCATGAAAAGAAAGTTTGCCTGGATTTTGCAAATGAAGAGAGAAAAAACAAGGAAACACCTCTTTCTGTGCTGTTGGGCTCTGTTCCAAATGGGGCATGGTCTTGGAAAATCCTAATAATAGTAACAGCAACTTGTTCATCAAAGGAGCAGCACCACCATGGGAAAGCCATACCTGGGTACAGGGAAGTGGTGGCCAGGTCAGGGATACTTTGGCCAACCGAAGCTGGGCCTGGCAGGACAGCAGCACAGTGTCCCAGGAACCAGGGGGACATGGAGGTGGTTTCCAAACTTTGCACCTTCAGAAACAGACGTCCTCATTAGAGAAGAGATCCTGTCACTCCGAGTCCTCCCGTTTGCAGCCTGTGAGGGTGGGAAAAAAGGGAAGGATAAGTGGGGAGATAGAGCAGGGGTGTCTTCTCAGGGAGCGAGGCTGGCGAAGTTGAGGCCCTGGCAGGAGCGGGACAGCAGACGGCGACCGGGGCAGGTCAGGGCGCAGTCCCGCTGGTCCGGCGTGTAAGGAAAGGAGGCGCTGTGAGAAGCTGCTGCCTGTGCTGAGTTTCGTGGGAGCCGCATCCAGCCCTGAGCTAAACGCCGCGGCAGCTGTCCTGGCTGACAGCCGCTTTCCAGGAGGACATTCCCTCCTCATGGAGGAAGGCAGACGGGATCGCTTCGACCTGGTGGGGGGGAAAAGAACCCAAAGAAGCATCCATGAGAGCGGAGCATAATAATAACAAAAAAAAATCAGCCCAGTACTTCAGACCTGCAGAGGTTTAATGGCCAGCAACAGGTGGAACTGGAGCGGGTTTACGGCTGGGGTTCCCTGGAGCGGAGCGCTGGGCAGTGGAGCGGCTCTGCCTGGAGAGAGGGGCTGGAGTCCGCGACAGCATCCGAGCGGCGGCTGGAGACTGGAGACCGGAGACCGGAGGCCGTCTCGGGACCGCACAGCAGGCACCACCTCCTCCCGCGCAACCCGTGCCGGCGCCGCCGCCTACAAGTTCCGTCATGCCGAGCGCCGTCGCGGTCGTTGTTACCGCGGCTCTCGCCCCCTCCTGCCCGCCCACTGTCGGCGGCGCAAGCGCAAGGGGAGGCGGCGTCCGGGGCAAGTCTCCCTAATGTAAGATGGTGGCCGGGCTGGCAGCGGAGCGCCCCGAGCTTGGAGATTACTCGTCTCTCGCGTAAAGGTCGTCGGAGCAGCCACCCAAGCGCCCGGCCGGCAGCCGCCGCAGGTCCCACCCCAGGAGCGTCGCTTCGGTTTTCTGCATCCCCGCTTCTCTCTTTTCTGGTCACCTCTCTCCTTCCCTCCCCACCCTTCTCCTCCTTTCCCCTCGCCTCCTTTCCCGCACGCTCACCCACCCACTCGCCCGCCCCCGCCGTACCGGCCAGCGTGAGGGAGAGCCGCGCACACGCACCGCGGGCCGGGCCGGGAGGAGGAAGGCGGGTGAGTGCGAGCTGAAGGCCGGGCTGGGGAAGGAAGGAGGGAGGGAAGGAGAGGCGAGGAAGGGGTGGGGGGGGGAGCCGGGCCGCTGTGACTACGAGAGCGCCGAGGCTTCGCTGGGACGGCGAAGGCCTCAGCCCACCTCCCGGTGCCAGCCCCGGCGGCGGGGGGGACGCACCGGTCCGCTGCCGTGCGCGGAGGACACCGGGCCGTGTGGGGAGGGCGAATAGGCGGCTCCTCCCCGGGGGGAGCCGGGGCCGGGGGCTCTCTCCATGCAGCTTCCCGGGGGAGGCTGTGTTTATTTCCTCCCTGCGCGGCGTGGGGGAGCCGCTGGGTCGGGCCGGGCCGCTGGCCGGGGGCGCGGGGGGTCCGTGCCGCCGGAGCCGCTCGCTTGTGCCGGGAGAGGCCGGAGCGACTGGGAGCGGGGATCGCGGCGTGATTCACTTAGGATTTGCGTGGAAATTTCCTCTCTCTACTTCTTCCTCCTCCCCGGAGCCAGGCTCCATTTGTTCTTGTGATCTGCACTTTGTTTTTTTTACTGAGAGGCAAACAGATGGTAAATGGCAGCCTCTTATATTTGGTGTTATTTTGGACGGTCCGTGTAACCTCCCGAGATTTGTGTGTCAGTAAAATAACCGGTACGTAACTTTCCGTCTCCTACTTGCAAAATCCTAGAAGCTCTTTGCATTTTGTGCGTTAGCAGAAGCAAATGACAAGGCTGCATTCAGGCTCTCATCCTACTTCCAGCTGCGGTCGTACATCTCTGCCTGCCAGTCTGAAAGTGAGCTGCTGATGCCTTCATTTGTAGTGTAAAAGGGGAGGGAAAATGCACTAGATATCTTAAAATGTTTTGGTACTGTACCTGAAAGGATTTAATTGTCCATGGCTTATGTATTTGTGTCAGTATGGTGATATCAAGTATATAGTTCATAGGAGAAGCAATTCTCTTTAGAGCATATGTTAGTGCAAGCAATGCCCATCAGCTAGTTGAAGCTGTGGAAACTCAAGGCCTGCAGATGTTAGTTTACTTCTGCCCAAAAGTTCTAGAAGTTAATGTTGGCCAATCACATGTTTACTGAGCCTGTACAGATTTTTAACTTGCTATGTTTTATTTGTGTGTATTTTGTTTTGGCTTTAAAATGCCTTGACTCCAGCATCCTTTTATTTTGACTCCATGTTCTTGTAAACATGGTGACTGGCACTAACAGAAGAGAGGCTCATACCAAAATACAAATATGTAGAAGAATAAAATTCCTTCTAGACCTTTTTGCTCCTTAAAAAAAAAAAAAAAAAAAAAAAAAAAAAAAAAAAAAAAAAAAAAATTATTAAAGATTGTTTTTTATTCCAGATGTATTCTAGGTGCACTGGATAAGAGAAACTTTCCTCAGTCTTAAAATGGAAAGAGCTGACAAACATCTGCCTCAGTTATTTTTTTCATTTCTGCACATAATAGCATTGAAGCCTCAGGAAATATACAAGTGGATTTTTGTTGTCTGGCTGCATTGGGGTTTGCATTTTTTTCTTTTTNGGAAAAAGTAGAAAATAAAGTACATATTTATGAAGAGCAGAGAATAAAATAGAGTTTGTCTTGAGAGAGTGAATTAGTTTCAGATGGCCTGCAAATACTCAAATATACTTCCAGTTTCTTAGCATCAAATAACGTAGCGAACTAGTGCATAATCTAAGATCTGCTATACCTTAGGCTTTCGTGATTCTGTGATAAAGTTTCCATTTCATAAGTAAGACAAACACATGCAAGCATTTAGAAATGCTTAGCAGTTGAACTTGGCTGAATTGAAACAAAGTTCATTCTAGGGGAAGGGATTGTTTTGGAAAGGGGGAATGCAATGATAAAATCATCTTGGCTTTTAACTTGCATGTTTCTTCAGGTGCCTTTTAATTAGCTTTTTGAATGGATGAGTCTTGGAGTATCCTAACATCTTGTCCCTTTATAGAGAAAAGGTGGTTAGTGCCTATCAGGAATAGTGCTCTATTAATTTCTTAATAGACTGTTCAGGAAAGTTAGGATATTCTTTGTGAATGAAAGGTTTTGAAATCACTGACCATGATTTTAAGTGTGGGCCCTGAAGGCTTAACTCTGACGACTTTCTCAAAATTTTGCTTAACTCTGAAATAAATGAGATTGCTTACAAAACATTGTCTGTTTGAAACACACGTAACTGCTAAGTGAATGATTGTAGATTGCATGTTAGGCATTGGATGAGTAAATTTGTTGTTCTGTTAAGATGAGGCTGATCTGTAGGCCTTACCACATGTTGGAAGGAAATTAATTGCTCAGCAAGACCGCTAGGATCAAGAGTTCTTCAACTTCCACATGGTGAATGGTGTCTCTGGTTGTACAAACCACCTTTTGTCCTTGCTTGCAGCTATGTAGTATTGCCGAGAACTTGACTAAGTGCATGTGAAAGACTGCATATCTTACCTTTCTTTAATGTCCTGAGTGTTTCAGCTCTTTAAAGATGGTGCTGCTTTCTTTGCTTTCCAGTGTCTGACTTTCTTCCTGCGTTGTCCCGTTTCTATTGGATAGAAACAGGCTGAGAAGTTGGAGATCTGTGAATAAACAGACTCCCATCTCTCTGTGTCCCCCTCTTCTGGTTCTTGGAGGATAGTCCAGGAATTTCTTCATTTCAGGAGATTGGTTAACATTTGTTAACGTTTCAGCAGCTGTAAACACTTGACAGGCTTCGAAAATGCAGTATAGCAGCAAATAGTGTGGCATGGCATGAGATGCCCATGGGAAGGGGGTTGGAACTAGATAATCTTGAGGTCATTTCCAACCCTAACTATTCTATGATTCTATTCTATAATTCTGTGCTGCTCAGACCTTCTGGGTCTTCCTGTAAACAAATTGGGAGGGCAGTATAAGTATTTATCAGGAAATATGAATATAATCTCTGTAGGTAAAAACATGCATGTATTTTTGCATGAACTATTTAGGTCAGTTAGGTGCATGTTTGTATCAAAATGTGTTTTGTTATGTCATGCCATAAACTTTGTGCTTGATTTTGTCAGGTGCTGTTTTTCTTGTGTGAGTCTGAAAAGGGAATCCTTATAGTTTTCTTAAGAATTGTATCAAAGATTCTACTAATTTAGTGAACATTCAGCATACATATTTTTGACTAACTTACTAGATTTGCTACACCAGCTTAATGGAAATAATTATTTTTTAAACTAGTGATTTTCACATAGTATTAAGATCAAGTAGCGTTGTGTGGTTTTGGTTTGGTTCTTTTTTTTAACTTCCCCTTCACTCTTGTGTGAACATGACAACTCCAAGGTATTTCTTGTAGGAATCTATCATTTTAATGGAGCTTACGAGTGTTTCCTAAACACGTATGTACAAAATAACACATTCATAAGCTCTCATGCACATGCTTTGACAAATTGAGAAAGCCTGCATCCAAAGCCATCAGGAGAATGCAGGCAAAGAGAGTGGCACTCCTCCTCATTGCTTTCTGTGTATCCTGAAAGCTATGTACTGTAGTTCTATTCTGGAGCCAAACATGTTAGTGTTCATTTCATAATGATTAATCAAACATTTTTGTATTTTATTAGTAACCTCAACTGTTGCCAGTTTTCAAACTGGAGAAAGGTATGTTGGGGTCAGCATAAGGGTTTGTTCTGTTTTTTTTCCTTTAGTGACCAAGTTAAAAAACAAGGTGGATGTAGAGATCAGGCAAATGTGCTACTGAACTTGGTGGAAATGGAGCTTAGGTCTTGGTTGAGGCTTGTGCCCTGAGCGGTGCTGTCTGCTTTTGATCAGGTTGGGTTTTTTTTCTGTTTTTGTTTTTGCAAGGGAAGAAGGAAAAACTTCAGCTGTCTGTGAGTGGTCTTATAACATGCTGTGATCCGAGCTTCAGTTTATTCTGTCTTGCAGCTATCTCAGGAACAGATGCCTTTTAGGGAATGGGTTCCATTTGACTGCAATACCTGATACAAAGTAGCTGTACTTCTGAGTGTCCTGATTATGAGACTGATGGTCCCCTACTTCAGCATGGTTCCTTGAACTGTCTCTTCTGGGCTATGGGTGTTTTGCTCATCATAGATTAGCTGTCCTTGATTGCTGAAAGGTAACATTGCAATATCTTCTATTTGGTTGTGAGCATTTATTATTAGCACTAGGAAATTGGGGTGGTGATTTTTGGTTTTTTCAGAAGAGATGAGGTGCATAGAGAGAAACTGAGAATGACAGCATGCTTCTCTTTCTTGACATTAAATTTCTTCTAATGAATTTTTCAAATTCCGAACAGAATCTCAGGAGCTTTGTACGAATGACCTAAAAATGTGATGGGGGTGAATGTTCTGTGTGGTCTTCAAGCAGTGTTTCATCCCTGGTTTTACTTTGGCACATTTTTAGGCCTTGTTTGTGGTGGACTGCAACTTAATCTTATGTTTCGGACTACTGAGCTCTAATCTGTTCCTTGCTTCGAAGAAGGGGCGTTTAGTTTTCCCAGTGTGTGTTCTTAAATGTTTTTTTCCATGCAAGATTTGATACAGAGAAGTAATAACTGAAAGGGTAGCAATCTCTCTCATTATAGGACAAAATACATAGGAAGACTCACTACCAGTTTCCCAATTTAATGCAGTGGAAAAGGGAGAAGTTGGGCAGTTTGTTTCAGGAACACTGAATTCAACATATGAGCTTTATTTTAAAGGAGGCTACATGTTGTGTTTTGGTTTCAAGTTTCTATGACCAGTGTAGATTTGATGTGAATCTTGTTTGAACCATGTATGTTAATTTTAAATTGCAAGATCCCAAAGATCTTTTTAATTTTTAATCACAAGATTGGTGTATATTAATTTTAAACTGCAAATGTGAAATATTGCACTTGAAGGTGGAGTAATATTGTTACTTCTAAGCCAATCTCCTATTGCATGTTACAATAATACCGCCTTTTTTAAAAATCAGCAAAATTTGCATGCAAGACCAGGAGGAAGTAATTCAGTTATATGTGCTTTGGAGCTGCCTACCTGAGCGGGCTTGTTATAGAAGTTTTGATTAAGGTAATGTCCCAGACAGGGAAGCATGTGATAGCTCTCTTGTTCAGAGTTTCCGTTTTGCAATACAATGTAGAAATTTAGAAAAATAGAATGAGGGAAGAAGTACATGGCACATATCATTAGATGTGTGAAGAAAGTGTTCACTTATCTTTTTCTTCTTTCTCTCCAAATATAATGAGTGATGATAGGTATATGTAGCTACAGCTGTGCCTGTCAGAGACCTAAAACTTCTACATGATCTGTAGAAGTTCTCGTGGACTGTTGGATGTTGCAAAAATAGAAGCTACTCTCTTTGAATAGCTACTGCTCCATTACGTGTGACTTCTTTTTTTTTATTATTATTATTGAATGAAATCTAGAATTAGTCTTCAGTATCTCATTCATAAAAAAAAAAAAAAATGTCCTCTGAGATCTCCTAAACGAGCATACAGTGAAAAGCCTGAGCTTGCTAGGTTAAAATTAGTGTTTATAGGTCAACTTGAGTGACAGTTAATTTGAATGCATTTCCCCCAATCAGTGTGAACTGTAGGGGCCCCTAAAATGTTGGAGTTATGTTAAAAGCACTGGTCTGAATGAGAGAGGCCCAGCAGCATTAATCCAATTTGTCTTAGTGACTTAATCTTACTGCCATTTATCATATAACTGCTGCTGCTCTGAAGGAGCCTGCTTGCATGCATTTCTGTTGGTTGTTTAGTAAGTTGAATCCCTTTGCCTAAGAAGGTAAGCTTTCATTTTGCAAAACTTCATCCTAGGTTAAGGGTCAAGGAAGTTGTAACTGAGGAACCACATTTGATAAATTAATTTTAGGTTCTTCCCATCTTTGAAAGTTTCTTTTGCTAATACATGTTTTATTAAATGAAAGTATTTAACATTAATGTTGTGGTTTCAGAGTTAGTGGCAGACTGGTTCTGGAATATCAGGTGGTAAGTCTGACACAAGGATGAACACTGGTTTTCTTTTACGTAACTGTTAGTGTACATTGAAAATACGGAGAAATAGCTGGAGAATTTAAGGAAATACCAGCTTTTATGCTCATCAGGCTGTCTTCTGCACATGGGTAGTGTCACCTTCTGGCTGGATTACAGTTTCATTTTTGTCTTGAATAGTAGTTACACTTGTAAGCATGCTTCAAGGTAGGTCTGTTCTCATGTTCTCACTAGTGTAGTGGCTTTCTACCCTAATTGAGCCCTTTCAGAGCCATTAATTTCTCAATTAATTTGCTCATGGTCTCATTCTGATTTAACCTTGAGGCTTGTGATTCCCTGGGGGTGGAGCAGTGTCATACCTTGTATGAGAACAATTGCTTTGGTTACTACTATATAAATACATAGCACAGTGAAACTTGGTAAGAACCAGCTGCGTTCTGTGACCATATGACGTTCTGACAGTCTTAAGAGAATACTATACCTTAGGCAGAAACTGCTTAGAATTGGTTCTGTAGACAAGAGTACCTCTTTTTTTGGAAACCAGTTAACTGCTTTTGAGTTTGGGGATCAAAAAGAGAACTCCATGTAGCCATCTTTCCAAAGAAGCCTTCAGTGGTATGGCTTTTATTTTTTTGAGCTTACTTATATGGAGTATAATTAAAGAAAAAAATCAGGAAAATCAGAAAACAGGCTCTTAGAAGTAAAAAACTTATTCTGTCTCTAGTTATCATTAATACCAGTTACCATGGGTCTTTTAAAATTCTTTGCACATGTGTATTTTAAACTGTTGAGTAGAGTCAAAGCAAAATTTGTTTTCAAACAAATGTAATTTGGTATTACAAGGTGAGACAGGCAGGTTCCTTTTGGCACTTGCAGTGCTGTAGTCATCCATGCTTAATAAATAAGCCACTTGCTGGTTGAGAGGAGCAACCAGCTGCTGTTTCTGCTGTGTTCAGTGTGTGCCAACTCTGAAAGTGTGGTGAAGGTAACTTCCATAGAGGTGCTGTGCAGCATCTTATGACAGTAGCATTTTTTTCAGAGACTTACAGGCTCAGGGAAGACTATAGTGTATGAAAGTACAGGAAAGGAGGAGTTGGTGTCACTGTTTTGGTGGTGGTGTTTGTATTTGGTTGTTTGGGTTTTTTACTAGCTATAAAGCCAGATATTAGAGCATCCCCTCAAACAGAGCTGACATCAGCTAGAGGAATTTTAGGTCTAATAGCCAGTTCTTCATTGTCTTAAGGCAGTTATTTGGATTTCATAGGGGTTCTGGTTAGTTCGCCTCTCATGTGGGCTTATGCTTCTGTAAAGGAGCTGTATTCAGCTGCTCTTGATCAGCAGAAACTTGGAACTATCCCTGTTAGTATTAAAAAGTCACAGCACTTAAAGAATATTCTGGGCAAGTGCATTTGTCATCAACTTGAATTTCTGTGCTTTTTATAGCATATATTTGTCATAGTCTGACAGATTATTTGTTTGGGATTTAATTCAGCGCTCTGCACATATCAAGTGACTTCATAACTTCACCTGCCTGAGTTAATGCAGCTCCATATAGTTGAGGTAGCAGTAGAAGGAATTTGTATAAAGCCAGTACTACACATCCTACTTGAGTTTAAAAACTGATGATTTGCTTTTGAGTATTTTACTAGATTGTTTCTTTTAGAATACTAAATTAGTTTTCCATTTCTGACCAGCTTTTTTAGAAAATGACCTGGAAAGCTGTTTCCCTAGGATACTTCTTAATGTTCTCCCTTTCCTTTTCTTCTTTTTTTTTTTTTCCTTGTAAGACAATTGCTTTGTATATGGTTGCCTTTAGAATTTGTTTATGCCAGCATACATGTTATCTTCAAGTAGTTACACATTCTATTCCCCATTGGGATAAAGGTGCGTCCCTGAATGCGGGTCATGATCTTTCTCAGCTTTTGTTGTTTACTAACAGATACGTATTTCCCTAAAATGTAGGAGCAGAAGACTGTAGCTTGTGTACAAGATGTTTTAGAATGGGAGTTTGATGTGAGTGAATATTGCATAAACCAGCTACTTTTCCGGGTTTCTAGCAGGTGCATGGAGGGAATGATAGATCAATTCTCACATCCTCTAAAGTGTTTCTGGGTTTGAACTCTGGTTTATTTTTCAAATAAAACTCCATTTTTTGTAAATACAAAATGGATATCTGCTGTAATACTGCAACATGTTTTGACCAGTTTTAGACTGGACTATGTGTAAGTGGTTATATCTTGTTGTTGTTTAATCTGTGAGTTCTTAAATTTCATAGTTTTTATCCCATTGTGGTACATAACCTTCATTTGAAAGCAGTGATGCAACATTCTTATCAGGAGTCCTTACACTTCTGTGTTCGGGTACAATAAACATAAACTTTTGAATAATCTAAGGTCATCCCTCATTTCTTCCCCAAAGCAATAGAGTTTAGTTCCTTCTAATGTAACTTTTACCCTTGGGACAGTCTTATGATTGTAGTTTCCACATTCATCCTCATTTGTGCAGATTTCAGAATTTGTTATCTTTCGTTGTCTAATAAAAGTGAACCATAATCAATAATTTCTGAAAGTTGTTGCATAAAACACTTAGGCTTATAATTCTGAGCTCTGCTTTGTACTGATTTTTACATTTACAATCTTAATGGCTAAAGAATGCAGAATTAAGTGTAGTCTTCTACCTTATCAGAAGTATATTTTATAGAAAACTGCACTGCATGCTGAAGTAGTAGAAAGGTTGGGAATGGAGTGGTTACTTCAGAAGTGAATTTCACGCTGCGATTCCTAATATTTATCCTTTTTGTACCAGCAGTGTCATCAGGAAAAAAAAAAGTGAGCATGCAGGAGAGATTCTGGTCTGTCGTTTTGTTTTCCAGTTCTACATGTATGGGGTGGTGTTTCTGTCTGGTTGGTGGTGTCCCCCCCACTTCAATGTAAAACTCTTAAGTATTCCCTTTAGAAGCCAGCAGTAATCCCATAGTGTGATTGAATGTGGCTGTGACATGATAGACATTTGTACTACTTTCTGGTGATACAGATGTCTGTGAATCTTCTTGAAGAGACATCCTGTTCTTGTCTGTCACAAGCAGATGATGTCCTAAGGACAGTATTCTTATTTTCTGTACTTGCACTGAACTTGTAAGTCAGTGTTTTTCTTCAGCCGATAGAAATGGTAGATCATAGGATTTATTTGGTAGTGCATTTTAATTAGAGCTACTTTGTGGCTTATCCAGCAGTTTTCTGTTAAAACTATAAGTTGCTAAAAGAGATACTTTTATTGTCTTGAATTATGGTACAAAATTCCAGATTTTAGAGAAGCTTCAGCCTTTGCCTTTTTCAGCATAAAACAAGAAATAAACCAGAAGCCCAACTCCCGTCTAATTCCTGACAGTGTTACAAATTTGAAGTGTGCTGTATTTGCAGTCAACTTTACCTTCCAGGTATACATCAAGAAAGCTGAAATGCTTCAGTCATGCATTTTGGTTTTGGTTTTGGTTTGTTTTTTTTTTTTTTTTTTTTTTGGGGTTTTTTAATTTCTTGTCTTCGGG
>NDXB01009801.1:53646-68797 GCA_002631895.1 Agapornis roseicollis
TTTTTTTTTTTTTTTTTCTGTGAGGCTTTGCAGTTACTAGCTACAGGGATAACGCTTTAGTTGTTTGTGCACTCTTGAAAAATTCTAAGTACCTATGTAGGTCTTATGTCCCTTTAAAGTAGAAATGTATTAGATTTCTATTGTAACTTTACAGTTCCACTATACCATGTGGGTTTACACACAGTACAACACACTTGTATAATGCAGTGGCAGCCTTTAAATTTTAATAAAACTTAAATTTTTTGTACCTAATATTTCAAATGTAGGGTTTTTTCTGAGGGGGAAAAAGGCTGGCGCACGTCTTGATTACTACTACAAGGTCTGACTTAAATCTTTGGATACATTTGTTCAATCCTTCTCCTCTTGTCTCTGGGTTTCACTGACTGACAAGTCATGTCATGGAATTTCCAGTAGTTAGTGATTTCTAATGTTACTTACTTCATCAGAGAGTGCATGTCTCTATCTGAAGGGCTGATGCTGTCCTCAAGTGTCTTGCCATTAGCCTGATAAATAACTTTGCAGGACTGGATGGAGGATTGGGAAAACTGACGTAGAAACTTTTGCTGCAATTAACAGTAAGGCGCTATACCTTACCCTAAATCTAGTTCAGATGCTAGAGTTCTTGTGGCTTCTTTGTTAATGTCTTTCACTTTTTAATGGCAACTTAATAATTTAGGCAGAGGCTTTAGTAATGTACTGTTATTCTCCTTCCAGATCTATTTCTCATCCATGTATATGCCCTTCCATTCTGGGAATCTTTTTCCTATGTATCCAAGTGTATGTGTATTTATATAAGCCTGTAAAACTTCTGCTGTTCTGCACAGGAGATGCTGTCTCTTCAGGCCTGAGGAACTATAGTGAGCCTAGAAAGGCGATGTACAACTCATTCAGCTTGTACTAGAGCAGGCTTTAGTATGAGATCTTAGCTCCTGCAGTTGAATCTGGGAAAGTGCAGGGATCAAGATGAAAAGCCACTCTGAATCAAAACTTAATGTTATAATAGAAGACCTAATTCTAGCATATTTGTATGATAAGTGTTTGCTAAAATTGTACTGGTTGTTAGGAAAATGAGTTTTTATCCTGCAGAAGAGAAGGCTTTGGGAAGCAGAGGGAACTAATAATAACCTTCTGGTACCTATGGGCAGGCTATTGAGAGCACTGAGCTGGGGTCTTTATAACAGTGTGTGTTGAGGGCAGACAAGAGACAGCAGAAATGCATTAAAATAACTGCATTTAAGGTGAATATGTTTCACCTTGGAGTGGACCAATCACCGGGACAGGTGGAGAGTTCGGCAGTCTCCATCCTTGGATGTTTTGATGCCCAGCTGGATACAGCCCTGAATAATTTAAACTGATCTTGCTAACCTTGCTTTGAGTAGAAGGTTGACTAGAGAATACTGGAGATCTTTTCCAACCGGAATTATTCTGTGATTCTCTAGCACAAAAAAAAAAAAAAAAAAAAAACCCAAATTTATAAAAAAAAAGTTTTTTATTTTGGGGGTTNAATAAAGGCAGAGGAAACAAGCTGACTTGGAAAGTTCCTGCAAGCTGTCTCTAGCACAAAAAAAAAAAAAAAAAACAAACCCCAACTTTATAAATACAAAGTTTTCTATGTTGGGGCTTGAAAGTAAGCATCAATAATGAGTCTGTATTAAAAGCCTTAATGTAGATAATATGCCTTCAGTGCAAATGGAAGAAAGCTGTTGAACTTAAAGGTGTTCCTTAATGTAAACACCAAAGCTTATGGGTACAATACAGAAAATCACTGAATCTCTTGCACTGTCAAAGGATGTTTGTTGTATTCTTGCAGCAGCAGCAGGAATAAAGTTGGGTAAAATTTTCAAAGTGGTAACTTTTCCGTACACTGTCCATGGTACTGCAGGTGCAGGCATTGCCCTTCTGCAGTTGTACTCAGTCTGAGAATGTTCTGGAATGAAAGCAATTCAGTATTGATGTTGGGGTAGGTTGTATGTGTAGTGGTGTTTTTCTTCCTTGCTTTCCTTTAAGGTTTTACTTTTTGTTTCTCCTTTGGGCAAGCTATTTTTGTTCAAAGCCTTGGGAATGGGGACAGCACTGTATGTGACTAAATGCTTGTTCCTGTAGTTGTGTGTCTGAAAAAAGTAGGAGAAACAGACTTTACATTTGTTGGCTAAAAAGCACAATTTTACACGAGGTAATCCAAAATAATTTCTGCAACTTGTAACTGCAACTGTGCTATAATTTGTCTTATGGCAGAACTTGGTCTCAATTTTCTGCTTAAACTAAGACTTTTAGGTAGCTTCCTAGTGGCAGGATTATGAATAGTCACAAATTAAAGATAAATTTAGATGTTGAACACTGACAGTGGTTCACATCTTCTGTAATCGCCCCTGGGATAATGCAGGCAGTGGAAGAAATTTGGTCCTAGCATCCTAAACTTATTTTCTTCATTTCTGCGCTGTACCTATGGATAGTGTCCTTTGTGCTAGTTATTCTAGATTTTGCCCTTATTCTTTCTCAAGATTGTGAATTTTGTTTTGGTAACAGGAAAACTGTGTTTAAACCCTTTATGTTGATATCGCTGTTAGAGGAAAGCTGAAGTATGTGTAATTTTTCAGTACCTTTAAAAACAAGTTACTGGTCAGTAATTCTCATTCTTTTGGCTCTTTTATACTGACTTGTGATGGTTTAATGGCACTTTCAAATTAAGATTAATTAGGGATTGATGACCTAATATAGGTGTTTGTAATCTATCCAATAACTTTTTAGAATGCTCTAAAGAAAGTGTGTTCGAGAGCTTTTTGTGTGTCCAGTAGTAGTCTTCAGCTCTTTATCAGTCAAACGAGCTCAGTGGGAGTAATATAAATCATGAAAGTGCACCTTAAATTTGGAATATAGGCATATGTAGTTTATTCTTCAGGACTTTTTTTTTTTTTGGCTTCTCTCCACAACTGGTAAGTTAGTATGGTACAGTGAGATACTGTGGGTACTGGAGACCTGGACTCTGACAGGTATAAAAAGTAGTTTTATACCTGTTGCGGTCAACACTGACCCCGAACTAGATCTAGGTGTCAGCCAAAAGGTCAGAGTTCTGAAATATTCAGTGGCTACTGGAGAAGGAGTGTTCTGCAAACAACATAATTTTGGCATTGTTTTTGAAGAAGAGCAGAGATGATGGACAGGCTCTTCACCTAAATGTATCAGGTTTTTTTCTTTTGTTCTTGGAAATGTTTAACAGAACAATATTTTTTGTTGTTGTTGTTGTGAGTTGTTGCAGTTTATTTTCTGTATCATTTATCAGTGAATTGTATTTGGTACTTTAACTGTTGCTAGATAAATTGAAAATAAAATTTAAATGATAATGCCTTTCTCCACGTAGAAACACACGTGTAAAGTTTATCCAGAGTAAGATTTTAGAGGAGGAAATCTACTTACACCATAAGCAGTTCTGCATAATAATCCTTTTATAGACAATTAGTATGAGAGCCATTCTGGAAGATAAAAAGGCCTTTTAACGGTTGAAAAATGTGCAGAAACAGACCCTGTCTGTTTTGTGGAGAGTAGTAAATTCCCAAGCATTTTTCAGTTCAAGCATGTCAGATTTTTTTTTTTTCCCTGTGGAAAGTGTGGTATGATAACAAATTCTAGCAGTACATGACTGTAGCTTCACCTAACGACTCGGCATTGTTTACATACCTGTGTAATGGATTTTGCCACCTACACGCCAAATTTGTGTTGAACTGTGAGAAAAGACTAAATGCAAGACTTGTAAATGCCTTTAAATAGGAAGCAAATCCTAAAGTTGAGATGTTCAGCAACCATAATGCTGCCTGTTACTGATACCATGTGATGACTTATAATCGATAGTTTGGGGATTTTTTTTGATGCAAGATTCTAAACTGATGCAAGATTCTTATTTCACTACTCAGATGCAGTATGCTAAATGCTTTCTTTTTCTTCTACTTGTCTGAAAAGACTCAGATATTGGGTAACTTATGATCTGTTTTGTTCTACAAGTACCTTAAAGATCTCTTCTACCCCTCCTGCCCCTCAAGTGTAGCCATTGGTTTCCTCTGTTATGCCATAGTTGATTTTAGTCAATTTACTTTCAAAATGACTACACTTACTCTCTTGCTGGTCACTGAGAAAGCAAGGGAAATGACCATTCATTTTAATATTTATGCATATCCTGAGGACAATTTTTATATTAATTTCACAAACTTCTCTAATTCTGGTGAAAGTTTGGGGACACCAGAACTTGGGATTGAGTGCTGAGTATACTTGAAGAGTTTATTTATAACTTGCATCAATTGATAATTACTGAATTTTGGAAGTGTCATATTTTATCATCCTGTCCCCCTGTGTAAGGTGGGGGATGCAGAGGTAGTATCTTGTTGGCTGCAGAGATAGTATCTTGTGTTAAACCAGTACGCCAGTTTGTTATTTGTGTTGGTCTAATAAAAGATACAATCTCAGTCTACAAACCTTGTGGCTGCTTTGGAGTGGGATAAATGCAGGAGTGTATATGAGGCACAAGGATGTGTGTGGCTTTTTCATCATTGGCAGCCTCAGGACTCCACAGAGGTGTGCAGTGCTAGCAGGAAGATGAGTTTGCGTTCCCTTCATGCTCACTCTAATCTTCTTTTGTGGCTGTTCTTGATCTATGTTCTGCTGTGTAAGAAAAGCAGCTGTGGGCACATGCTTTGTCTTTGATATCAACACCTCTGTGTTCAGGTGTAACAAAGTGACTTGTGACTTCACGTCACAAACCTTAATTCTGCGTAGTGGTATCTTATGCTGTTTTGTATGCTGTCTGTGATCTTAATCCAGGGAGAATATTCTATGTGCTCTAGCATTCTTAGTCTTATGCATAGCTGTGTGTGTCAGGGAATTAAAAGCCCTGGTGGCTATAAATGTCCCTTTAAAAGTATTTAGAACAGTTTTCAGGCTTTCACTGAAACTATTTTCACATTATAAAACCAAAATGAATTGAAAGGTGCAGGTGAGAAACAATGTGCATTTTGCATGTGGTTCATTTGGAGCTCCTGCCTTGTGGAGAAGGCAGCTAACCTGGCAGCTGCTGTACTCTAACCCTATGAAATGGGGCAGCGGAAAACATGTCAGGCTTTCTTCCTCCTGGAAGAGGATGTTTCTTTTCTGTTATTCTGACTTTGGATTTCTTCTGCAGTACTTACTCCACCCAATGAGCATTTCCTTCCAGAGGGTCTAGGAATTGAGTTGCTGATGTTCCTGCAGCAGCAGGAATACTTCATCCGTTTTCCAAAGTTTTGTTGTTTGTACGATAGCAGGGAATTTATCTGACCGATGTTGTAGCGTAAATTTGGGAACAATGACATAGTGCATAGGTAATCAAGTTTTAGTAAGCAGAATAGAAGAAAACCAAGGGGGGGTGTGTGTGTGAGGGTAGTGACCCACAAAACCAAATGTGCCATTTATTCACCCTAACTATTAATTTTTAGCTATTCTGTTAATGCCTTATGGGCATTCTGAGCTACCTGTGCCTTCCTACATCTGTTACGTTATGAACTAAAACTCTTGATAACGATTTGCCTATCTGATGCACATTACTGATCTCAAGCCTTCTCTATTACAGAAGCTAACAAAAAACACTAACCTGCTTTATGAAGACAAATGTTCCTTCTTAAAAAGCAGATAAAATCTGTCTGTTGTCTGTTGAGTCAGAATATCAAAGGTATTTACTGTGTGTTCTGTCTGTATGCTACTGTGTGGCTCTGACCTTTGTGCAGATGGGGACTGAAAGAGCTTGGAACCTGTAGCCCATTCCCTGTGAGGTGGGTACAGTGCTTGTCAGGAAGCAGATAACCTGGGTGCTGTGTTCCTGAATAATATGATACCCTGCTCCCTCTCCAGGAAAGATGCTTCTCTAATTATGCTGTTTAGTAAATAAATCTTGAAGTTTGGTTTGGTTTGGGTTTGTTTTTTTTTTTTTTATTTTGTAAACCCAGGGAGTAAGCGTGGTGACAGCATTATTTTGAAAGTGGACATTTCTATTTGAGGCAGCGAAATCACTCCACTCTTACGTAGGAACGCTAATAGGGGTTTTCTGGTTGCTCTTTAAAACACTTAATTACTATTCAACACCTTGCATATGAAGACTAAACCACACTAAAGTTTCTATTATAGGTTCGTAATCATGCACAAGCCCATGCAAAAGTGGCAGTGCAATATGACCCATTGTTTTATTTCTGTACACACATTTCAAACGGAACTTCTGTGGTTTTAAGGCTAGTTTTGGAAGATTCTTTTTCTCATCAAAGTAAGCTTTGTCCATAACTGTTCTCCCAAATACAGCACATTGGATACCAGCTAGTGCTGTCTGTCCTGTAGTTAATACACACAGTAGCATAACTGTAGGAAGCACACATTTGTATTTCACTCTGGTTCATTACATGGCCTCCTGATGCCAAGACCCTAGAATTTCTGAACACTGAAACAACAGACTAAGTAGATTGTTATTCTTGTTGAAGTCAGCTGCTTATTTGCATATTAATATTGCAGATACCTTTATTAGTGGGAGTATGTGACTATTTAGAATAGCCATGTATTTAGCCATTTGCCTGTGTACAATTGGATTTGAGTGATTTCTCTCTAAAGTGGAGGTGTCAGGTTTTTTGAGAATCAGTTTTAGAATATGTGCGAGTAACGCTACAGTTATGTCCAAGACTCAAATATCACAAAGTTTATGAAGTCGAATGTCCTAATGAAAAAAGAATGACGTTGTCAGAAGATAGTCATAACTGGTTGCACTTTGAAATCCGAAGGGCAAGAGTCAGTAACAACACATCTTAAATGCATGATCATTGCAGGGGGAAATTATGTTCTGATACTTGCTGGATTCTGGTATCAGGTGTCTTGTATGCAAGTCTGAACATGTTGAACAGCTCTGTCCAAGGAGCTGCTGTACTTGGCTTGGGCCACTAAAAGAACAAGGAAAAGTAGGGGTGCAGTTGCCTCTTGGTTCTCTCACCTGAATTCGGTTACAGTTCAGATGTGTGTGGTATGCTGCTTTTAATGTGAGGCTTGTTTGGAATATTTTGCTTATTCAGTTTGCTGTTAGGTGCTAATGACTTTCAGAATAAAATACATGATACTTTTTTAATAATAAATCCCTGCACCTTGTAATTTTACTTCTTGATGGCCTGGTTTGATACATTTCTGTATGGATTCAGTTTCTCTGGAAGGAATACTAGGAGAGCCTCCCTAAGCCAGTGTTTTGAAAGGGAAAGGACTGTTCTACCCAAAGACCTATGCCAGATTGCCATATTAAGAAACTAAGATGTTCTTTCTGCATTTAATCTTCTAGACCTACTACTTTGAAACTTCTTTTGAATCTCTGTTCCTGACTTGTAATCAAGAGAGGGCCCTGATGCTTCTGGCACTGTTCCTTATGTAGAACCTTGGTGATTATCACTGTGCTGGCCACGAAGGTCTGGCACTGGAACACATCACAACAAACAAAGCGCTTAAGTTGTCTCTGAGAGTGGAGAAACTTGAAGAGAATGTAAGGGTGCAGTAAAAAAATTCTTTCCTAATTTGTGACGTTAATATCTCTGGCCCTGATAAAAAACCCTTGCACTGTGACCAGTGGAAGACAGCTTATGCTTCTTCCCATAGAGTGAGAAAGGGAGGTGATAATCAAGGCAAGGATTTTCAGAGAGCTGTAGCTTTTCAGAGAAGTCATGATGGCATACTAGGTTTTTTGTTTGTTTGTGTGTTTTGGTTTTTTGCTTTGTTTTGCTTGGGTTTGGTTTTTCTGGGGGGGGGGGGGTCGGGCCGGGCGGGGGGGGGTGTTTGGTTTTNCAGAGAAGTCATGATGGCATACTAGGTTTTTTGTTTGTTTGTGTGTTTTGGTTTTTTGCTTTGTTTTGCTTGGGTTTGGTTTTTATGGGGGGGGGGGACGGGACGGGACAGAGGGGATGTTTTGTTTTCGTTTTCCCTACTTGCTATTTTGATACTTCCACAATCTTTAATCATCTGAACTTGAATGGTATGAAACCTTAATGCAGTAAGCTTCCTTTGCAAATTCAGGGACCTTAACTTTTAGGGAAGGCTGCAAGACTTAATTTGTAGAAAGGTAAGAAATATTTTACAAGTCCACTCAAGATTTTGCTGAGATCTAAACATTCATCCTCTTAAGTCTGTTTGTGTCACTCTAATACAATTAAGGGATGAGTTACAAAATTTCTAGGAATGGAACATTCTTGCTAATATACTCTGAGAGTTGACCCTGGATATAAGAGCTGTGGCATCTGACATTGGTATGATATTTCTAACATAGTTTCAAACATTAGTTGCTTCAATAGCAGCCTAGTCATTCAGAGACCACAGATGATATGTTCTCATTACAGGCACGTATTTTTCCTCCTTTTCTCTTGAAATCTTAGCTCTATCTTGGGGAGAACCCATAATGTTTTCATGTGAGGTCATGTGTTAACTAGTCATTGCAGTCTTGTTAACACCAGCCCTCTGAATTCCCCTTCTGCAAGACAGGCTCTGTAGGCATAACTTATGATGCCTGCTTTATGTCTAATGCAGTGGTTGAGCACAGTGGATCTTGTTTAGAAGCAACTGATTCTTCTGTAAAACAAACTGTACAAACAGCCTACAGTTGAGGATTGCCTGACTTGCAAGGTTTAATGTTGCTATTTCACAGTATATGTGCATTGTGGGAAGGCAAGGAAAAGACCTCACCTTGATGCAATGCCATTTAGCTGGTGGGGCTAACTGCAGCTTCTTAAATATTAAATCAAAATTCTTGTGTACTGACTTCCCTTATCGGAGAAATTCTGTGATAGTTCTCTGCAGGGTTTTCTTGTAAATGAAAAGTTTTGAAACACATTAAATTAGTTCTTAGTCATGGTTCTGGTCTGTGATTGATTGTTTTTCTTCCCAAGGAACTGATGTAGGCTTTTCTCAAATTTGATTTAACTAGGTTTGTAAAAATGATCAGATGCTTGTGTGCTGGCTGTGTTGATGTCATTCTGGAGACTTCTAGCTCCTGGTTGTTACTGTTGTATGTGTTATCATCACCAGAAGAAATTACGAATTTCTTCATGTGTCTTTATTGTGATAATGATCTCGCTGGGATGCTTGCTGAGGAAATAAGGGCTTTCTCTGGACATGCTCAGGCTGAACATGATGACTGTTTATGCCTACTGACAGAAGTTGGAGGATGTACTGTGGCTTTTTGGTCCTTTGTGGAGTCTTCCCTGTGCCTTGATTCCTAAAGATCTGGGTAATGTATTTTAATCCATGGCAGCACAGTTCTTCTGCCCACCTATGAGGACAGAATACAGTGAGTACAAGCTTATTCTGGTAGTTAGCTGTAGGCATCACTGGGATACTTGTCTGTGATTCCCTTCACTTTAAGTACATTACTTTGAAGTATAGCCCTAAATTATTGGCAGAAGTGGGTTTGAACTCTTAATCTGGGCAGATACAGGATTAACTGATTTCCTTCCCAGAAACCTTATCAAAGGCAAAGTGAAAATGTGTGGATTTGAACTCATTATATTGTCCAGCTAAGAGAATACAAGCAGAAAATGTTTGAGGATGATCTTTCTCCACCTAGTGGGAGTTGTGATGTGTTAAGGCTTGCTACCCTGTGGTAAACAGGGACCCCTGTGGAGGCTGCTCAAACTGGGTTTATGTAGCCTCCCTTGGTTGTCCCTTTTCATTTCCCACATAGCAGTACCTGTAACTGTGTGTCTATGAGCTCTGTGTATTTTGATGCTACTCTTTGTCAGGATTTATACTTCAGTCTTTCTTTAGATCAAAACTGTGCTCTTGGCTATTGAAAGCCATTTACTAATGAGAAGGAACAGGACCAGTGTGAAAAACAATGGAATAGAATCCTTCTAACCATACAGTTTAAGGCCATGAAATTTACTGACCCTACGTGTTTTGCTGTTTTTTTTGTTTTTTTTTTTAATTCAGATGGTTCAGATGATTTCAGTTGTTGCTGCCACTACAGATTACAATGTTAAGTTGTAGTACTTTAGGAGGTCTGAGCTACTTGGATGTGGTTATTTGAGAGATTGCTGTGTCAAGAAACAGTTTTGTTTATAATATCAAGTAAACAAAAAAAAAATAGTATGGTTGCAAACAGTTTGCTCCAAGTAATATTATCAGTAGGTAAGTCAGTCTCTTGTGTGAATGCTGAAGCTTTGAAGCTGGGTTACAGCTTTTCTGTGGTATTGTTCAAATAATACTATAGAAGCAGCTTTGTACTCCCACTTTACAAATAGAGTAAGCCAATCTCTTAACTATTTTCTTCCTCTACTTTTTATCACTTGTGAGAGTCTAGAAAAACCTCATGGACAGTATCTCAGTGCTATGACTAAGTATTTCTCCATCATAATATCTGTTATTGGTGGATACAGAAATGATTTTCACCATAGATTTGCTCATTGTGCTTTTTAAACTGAAAGTGTCACTATACAGCAGTGAATTCTGGGAACTTCAGGTAGTACCAATGGCGTGAAAATCAGAGTGATGCAGCTGTGATTCTTCTCATGCAGTATATGCAGATGCAGAGTTGTAACATTAAATTAGCTGCTGACAGATTTTGTTGATCAAAAGTGGGAATATTTTTCAACAGCTTTTGCAAAGAGCTGTGAAATTTCATGGTGTTAGGTATCTGTTGTCTGGCTAACTGCTGGTAACCACCTTGAGGACTTCTAATGAAGCCACTTCTTTGGCAGTGTATTTTCTGCTCAGTGGTCTTTAAGCTACTCACTTTACACTGTGTATTCCACCCTGATCAAGTTGGCTGATAATTTTTAAGGCGTTTAAATCCTGTCCTCTGCAACTTTATATAGCAAGGAGTTTCACAGTTTTTATTTTTGTATGTATATATAAGTAATGTAACATGTATAAAAGAGTGATTATATTCATATTCTTTGTTTCTTCTGTTCTTGTGTACCCACAGTACCTTTTTCCCAGTGGGTCAGTTTTGTTCCTTATGATACATTTGGTAAGTCTTGTTACTCCTTCTGTACTTGCAGTTCTTTCTGCATGTGGGAGAGGGAAGCAGAGCTGTTCTGGGTACAGGATGATGTCCTGTAGGCTTCTGCAGTGATGAGTTTTGGTTCTTCTCTTCCTAATGTAGTTTGCATTTAGTTTGGCTAGTTACTGATTACTGAACTGATGTAGCAGGAGATACTTATGACTGCTCAGATGCTTAAGATCGCTAGATAGATTGGGGCATCACTGTGCTCTCTTAGAAGTAATTTTTTCCTGGCTTGCATCATTTGGTATTTAGAAACAATATAGAATCATAGAATAGTTAGGGTTGGAAATGACCTGAAGATCATCTAGTTCCAATCCGCCTGCCATGGGCAGGGACACCCCACACTAAACCATGTCACCCAAGGCTTTGTCCAACCTGGCCTTGAATATTGCCAGGGATGGAGCACTGACGTCTTCCTTGGGCAACCCATTCCGGAGCCTCACCACCCTAACAGGAAAGAATTTCTTCCTTATATCCAATGGAAACCTCCCCTGTTTAAGTTTGAACCCATTACCCCTTGTCATATCACTACAGTCCCTAATGAAGAAGAGCCCCTCTCCAGCATCCTTGTAGGCCCCCTTCAGATACTGGAAGGCTGCTATGAGGTCTCCACACAGCCTTCTCTTCTCCAGGCTGAACAGCCCCAACTTTCTCAGCCTGTCTTCACATGGGAGATGCTCCAGTTCCCTGATCATCCTTGTGGCCTCCTCTGGACTTGTTCCAACAGCTCCATGTCCCTTTTATGTTGAGAACACAGAACTGCACACAATACTGCAGGTGAGGTCTGAGGAGAGCAGAGCAGAGTGGCAGGATCACCTCCTTCAACCTGCTGGTCACGCTCCTTTTGATGCATCTCGGGATACGGTTGGCTTTCTGGGCTGTGAGTGCACACTGAAGCCGGCTCATGTTGATGTTCTCATCAACCACCAAGTCCTTCTCTGCAGGGCTCCTCTGAATCTCCTCTTTGCCCAACCTGTAGCTGTTCCTGGGATTGCTCCCACCCAGGTGTAGGACCTTGCACTTGTCATGGTTAAACTTCATGATGTTGGCATCAGCCCACCTCACAAGCATGACAGGGTCTCTCTGGATGGCATTCCTATGTATGTGTATATATATAATATATATACACATATATAGGAATGCCATGCCTATATATGTGTATATATATATATATATAGGAATGCCATGCCTATATATATATATAGGAATATATATATTTCATACTGTTTTATTTCTTTTTAGTCTCATGAGATTTAGAGTTTTGTGCCAGTCTTAAATGGAAGTCCTTTGGTGTAGTAATTTTTATCCACTTCATTCTCGCTTTCTGTTTGGCATCCCTAATAAATAGAAATGCTTAAGTCTGTGATATTAGAGAATTGTGGAGAACCATGGAGCTACCATGGTTCACTTCCCCTTTTAATTCTATTGTTTCCAAATTTTTAAAATCAGTTGTTGACATGTCATCATAGAAGCATAGAATGGTTTGGCCTGGAAGGGACCTTAAAGATGCTGTGAGCAGGACCACCTTCCACTAGACCAGGTTGCTCAAAGCTCTATCCAATGTGGCCTTGAACACTGCCAGGATTGGGGCACTCACAGCTTCTTTGGGCAGCCTGTTCTAATGTCTTACCACCCTCATAGTGAAAAATCTACCTGCTATATTTCTATGATCCATGAGAGGATAGATGTTTCTTGATGGCACCTTAGTTTTTAGAGCTCAGCAGAGCCCTGTTGAAAGCCTTTTTGAAATTTAAGGAGAAAACAAGATTGTTCTAGTCTTCATGATCTGAGAGTTTCCTCAAAATATTATTTGGGGAAGGGGGGAAAGGGATATAACTGTCCCTCCATGAACAGTTGAATACTTTTTTCTTTTTGTTTTCACTGCATGCTAACTCTGGTTCTAACTAGTGTGGCCATTGTATATCATTATGGGCTAAATCTTTGAAGTTACAGGCTTTGCAGTATTTGTTCACACCTGGAGGATCTGATGTTTGTGTTTATGAATCCTTTGAATGGTTAATATCTGGCTAGAAGCTGTTACTTTTGGTATGGCACATTATATCAATGTACCTCTGATTCTGTAAACGCATGGAAGGTGAGGCAAAGAAATTCAATCTGCTTATTTTCAGTGAAATATCCTAATGCTTTTCTTGGCAAAACATTTCCTTGCAGTAAAGGACAAATGTGCTAAGTTCCTTTAAAAATGTTTTTACTATCAATTCCCATTCTTAAAAATCTGATACTGCAGATTGTTATAGAGCAACTCTGTAAACTCATGAGCAGAAATTTTGAAGTGTGGGCTCAGTAGGCAGGAACTCTGCTCCTCCCCAGCTGCTTGATCAACCTGTATGACTGACCAGACTCTGTAAATGTAAACCTGCAGATAAACTAATCTTACAGAGAGATAAGCCCAGTCAACTTCTTAGACAAAATAGCTTTTAAAAGAACTATGCTTTGGAATGTATAGCTCTTTTGTATAAAATGTTGAAGAGATCCTGTATCCCGCTGAAACTTGATTAAAAATTGTCTGATCAAGCACTAATGACACTTTATTTTTATAAATCTTAACTTCTCATTTGTAGCAAGTAAAGCTTGTATTGACAGAAGTTATCACATAATGAATGTGCAGGTATTAAGGGGAAAACTCTTTTTGCCAGTTTTTAAGTCCATGTATTTTAACACATTGTCCTTTCACAGTTCTAATAAATGGAGGCAGGAAATCCTAGCTGTAGACTAGTGCTTAATATAGTCAAGATTTTTGTAATATTTGACTGGGAATGGCAATTCATGTGTCAGCATTCTGTGACTGCTGGTTGTCACTGTCTTTCCTAAACTGTGTTTTTCCTTGAAAACGCAACTTCATTAACTTTGGCTTGATGCTCCTAAAGAAAACTCTGGCTGTGTTCTTCTTGTGTTGAGTCAGGAACACTTAAAACCAGGGGATTTGTTTGATTCCCACCAGCTCCTCTGCTCCAAGCCCCATTTCAAGAAATGACAAAATGTAGAGGCTTATTTTCACATCAGACCTGCATTTGGAATTCATGTTGTCATGTACTGCAGTTGTCTGCATTACATCTGCTCTCTGTACAAGTAACCTGTAGACCACAGCATATTCAAAATATGTGATGTACACGAATTAAAGCTACTGCTGAGATACCTTATAAAAAGAAAAGGAAAAAAGGCTCTTTATCTTGGTTTGACCATGTACAACCAGACACATTAAAAGGTGAAGTACTTGATTCAGATGTGGGAATATTTTAAATGGTATAGTGCAAGAAAAGCTGATAAACCACAAAGTCTCTTGGAAGGTGTTACTGCTCCAGCAGTTTTCTCTGCAATCTCTGCTATAGAGGAATGACAGCAGCTGTGCTACTGCTCCTACAATGTATCCCTGGGTCTAGAAATACAAAGTGATTTAATAGTTTTAAATTTTAACTTTCACTGTCTCTGTTCCATCCTGACCTTTACAACTATGTCTTGTGTGGTGATAAGCAGTTGGGTTTTGATAATGTAATTTTTTTCTTACTCTGTTGTCTTTAGTTAAAGCCAAGTCTACTTTAGTAGCCACTGCTGGGGGTCCTGCTTATAGGGCTGACCTTGGTGTGGAAACTTCTGTCTTGAGAAGGGAGAGGTAAAGTGTGGTTTCTGCTAGCTTTCCAGGGAAGCAGTTTCAGCTCTGGAGAAGAGGTATCTCTGGAATTCTCTCCATCATTTTTTGACTCTCTTAAATACACAGTGGGCTGCTTTTCCCTTACTAGGTGGGGGTTTTTTGTTTGGGTTTTTGTTGCTGTTGTTGTTTTGTTTGGTTGTTTTGTCTTTTGAGGCCTACGTAAACTTTCAGGAGGGAGACATGCTTCCTGCTAATACTGGGTCTATACCATTCAGACTTTTCCAGTTATCACAGTTCAATGTAAATAAGTCCTGTGAAGGCTTCGTTGTCTCATGGCATCCAATAGAACACTTAGAATTGTCAGGAATAAAGCTACAACCAGAAAAATCAGAAGATGATATGAGACTTTTGTAAAGCATCCATGTAATTCCAGAGTGAAATGAAGATCAGGAATCACTGTGTCTTTTTTTTTTTTTTTTTTTTTTTTAAGGTTAGAAAAAGAGTACAAG
>NDXB01009801.1:68900-79986 GCA_002631895.1 Agapornis roseicollis
TTTTTTTTTTTTTTCATAAGGTTAGACATAGAGTACAAGCTACTACTAGAACCAAGGGGAGGCGTTAACATAGGTGCTTCACAGTTTCTGAGCAGGGAAGGAGTATGGTAGTAGTTTGTGTTTTACTTGAACAAGAATAAGCAGGCATGTTCAGTCCAGTGCCACATGTGGCTGTTGATTTGTAAGTCAATGAGTCATGCTGCATACTTCATGCCAGTTCTCTAATCTCTGGCATCAGCTGCCAGTGAGATTCAAGATTGAGTTGTGAGCACTGAGGAGCGTGTGGACTTTGACAAAGCATTTCTGTTCTTCTGAACTCAATGCTTTGCATTATCACTCGATTAACAGAAGCACTCAGGCTGGAATTGCTGCTCATCCAGAACCTATAGATGAGCTGTATAAGGTGTTCTCTGCAGATTTCTCAGGCTTATTTTGGTGCTTCTCTCCCCTCCAGTCCAACTCAAAAGTCTTTATTGTTTTATGGATTGTGGAAGAACCTGGAAGACCTAATACCATTGTTGCTAAGAACACAATAATTAGGATGATATTATGTTCATGTTTGTGTTTAAAATTACTTGAAAAGTGTATAATAGGCCTGTTGCTCTGTAATACTTGAAGGTCAAGTTATTCTTTTGTTCTATTTTGAAAATGTTGAAAAACTACAGGAGTTGAATCATAGAATAAATACACCTTAATTGAGAAGGTGGGGGGAAAACAAATCAATGTTTAATTTATCATCCATTTTTATGAAGGTTGTTTTAAACATAAACAGCTGCATAAAGAGCTTTGAGGATTACGTAAAATGTGTTCTCTCTCAGATATTCTGGTGTCTTGGTTTTATGCTTTCCTAAATTCAAGGATGGAAGTGAAGAGTTGTTGCTAACATTTACCTGGGTCTCCCGTTCCCTAGCACTGAAGTATACTCAGCTGTGTTATTAAGCTTCAGAGTGAATCATTCTTGATTTTATTCATGTCCTGGTAACACAGAAAAAGGGTTACCTCATGTTCACTTACACTCTTTCTGTTAAAGAAGAGCATCTGAAGCAGTCTGTGGAATTAAGAACAATGTTCAGGAGTGCTCTTGGCTGGAGGCAAGGCAGAAACAGTGTTCAATACCCCCTGCTTATAGAATCATAGAATAGTTAGGGTTAGAAAGGACCTTAAGATCGTCTAGTTCCAAACCCCCTGCCATGGGCAGGGACACCTCACACTAAACTGTCACTTTCTGTGCAACCTGACCCTGAACACCGCCAGGGATGGAGCATTCACAACCTTCCTGGGCAACCCATTCCAGTACCTCACCACCCTCACAATAAACTTCCTCCTTATATCCAATCTAAACCTCCCCTATTTAAGTTTGAACCTGTTACCCCTTGTTCTATCACCATACTTGCTAATGAAGAGTCCTTCCCCAGCATCCCTGTAGGCCCCCTTCAGATACTGGAAGGCTGCTATGAGGTCTCCACGCAGCCTCCTCTTCTCCAGGCTGAACAGTCCCAACTTTCCCAGCCTGTCTTTGTATGGGAGATGCTTCATTCCCCTGATCATCCTCGTGACCCTCCTCTGGACTTGTTCTAACAGCACCATGTCCTTTTTATGTTGAGGACACCAGAACTGTACACAGTACTCCAGGTGAGGTCTCACAAGTGAGGTCTCTGTTTATACATAAATAGAAAATGTACTACTTGCCATATGTGTGGTTTTTAATACTAATACGTGACTAAGACACTTTTCTAGTTTATCACTGCTGTGATGACTCAGCAATTCATAAGGAAGAATTAAGAAATTTGAAGTGTTCCTGAGATACTTTGAAGGTAGAGAGACAAGAAGGCCTGACCTGTGATCGTCCAGTTTTCCATTTTATACATAGTTTTCTACAAGTCACTTTGAGAACTGTTATGAGCTGAAGAAATAAGTTGCCTTAAAAGCAATAGCTAATGATGATTTTTTTAACAATCAAAGATCCTTGAATTAAAAAATCTGAAGAAAAAAATTTCATCTGGAGTGTGCCTTAGCTCCAATGGCATTTTCCGTAGTTACGGTTTCTGTGGAAGATACAGTTTCTTAACTACTTCTTTAGGGGCAAATAGCAAATAATCCTTTTGCTGTAGAGGAAGTTGTTTATCTAATGGATAATAATTAAATTTCTAGAGATCTGTTTGCAGAAGGTTTAACTGATTATTCTTTTTCCTTCGTTTTGGTAACAGAAATATCCTGTAATTACTAGGAAAATGGGGTTTATGCACTGGATAGTGCAGCCTTGTGATCATAAAGTACAGCTGGACAGGTAGCTTAGGACTTCTAAAGATGCTGCAGTGGTCTTGCTTGTGCTGTGTTATTAAAGTGCAGTTGAGAGGTCTTTTTAATGTAAAAGGAGAGCTGTCTTTTAATGCAAGTTTAAAAAAATTGCATATTCCTCTTTCTGATGCTCTGTGCTAGACTGTTTCATTGATTATAAGACTCCTGTTCTTCAAGCATCTTTTCAGATCAGACCAGTTGTGATATTGTTCGTGAACTAATGCAGCTGGAGCAGCAGGTCAAAAATAAGTCCTTCTGTCAAGTTATCCGAGAGGATACGGCTGCCAGCAGTTATGTTGCAAACCGGGTTATATTCAGATATTCAAACACAGTCTTTCAACCTCACAGACATGACTTTTAGATGTGAGAATTTCTGGGTTGTCTGTGGAGCTCTTCAGAGCTGAGCTTTTCTTCCTACTTGGATCTGGGAATACTGGCCATTATTAATAAGTATGCAGCCTAACACAGGTTAGAACAAGAAGTTTTTGTTACAGAATGGCATGCTCTTACCTCTCTTCAGTAAAGAAACAGCCTGATAAAAATTCCAGTAGCCAGAATGGCTAATGCTGGAGTAAATGCTGGTTTTCACGTCTTTTGGATGAAGGCATCCTAGGAAAATGTAAATAGTTGGAATGGTACAGGGGAGACTGATGAAAAGTGAGAGATGGTGAGAGGGCTGCCTAGGAGAGAGGCAGACAGCTGAGTTGTGTCATGGGAGAGGGAGGACAACAACCCAACTGCTGTGCAAAGGGAAAGGGTACCACTGGTGAGGTGATGGGGAGCATGTTGTGGGTTTTGGGTTGTGGTTTGGTTGGGGATTTTTAAAGCTTAAAATTGGTCTGTAGATCATGTCTTTTAAAGTAAGTTTTTGTTCAACTCCCACATCAAAATCAGTAACAAGTGTTACAATGTAATTCTACTTGGTGATCCTTGTCACTTAAATTAGCATTTCCTCTAGTAGCTGTCATATTCAAACTATGAATAAATGATACTAGTACTGACTTCTAGCATTCATTATACTAGCAGAGCTCACTAGCTAAAGAATTGAAATATGTTTACTTGCTGAACCAACTTTTAAAGGCACAGTCAGGTCGTGTCATTTTAATTTGCAAAATGATGTCTTCACTTTCACTAGAGGAACCAATTCTTTTAAAGTGAAAAAGCTTTTTTCTCTTTTTACTCTTGGGAAAGGAAAATGAGAATGTTCAATATTAGTTCTGAAACCTTGAAGGATTTGGAAATATAATCTACCATTAACATTGCTACTTTTAGGTAATTGTTTTCAAGTTTTGTGAATGTACTGTCTTTTGTTACAAGCACATCAAAGAGTTTGTATGACTTCTGTATGTTACGCTAGTTTAAAATTCCCTGCAGATTTTTTTTTTAAAAAGATGTTATTAAATACACCATTGATACTAGATTAAGAAACTGGCCCTCAGAAATCAGAGGAACATACTACATACTGAAACACCAACAGCTCAAGTGTGGGTAATACAGACTTTATGCTGAGTTACTTAGTTTTGGTTTTTTTTAAAGCTTTGTTTAGTTGTAGATTAACATAGTTAGTAGTTACTGATAGGAAAAAATGGTAGTTGAAAAGTTAAAATCAGTTGAGGGGAGGGTTAACTTGCAATTTCTCTTAAAATTGGTGATTTTAAGTCATTGTGAGTAAAAGGCAGCAGAAGATAAGAAATGCATAGATAAGATGCTCCAGTGACCCAAAGTCATGGTTCCAGGGGGTTGCAACATGGATGGGATAAGCTGAAGCCTGGAGCTGTTCTAACCAGTGTCTCCAAGCTTATTCAGGATAGCACCAATGAAACACCTCTGTGTAGGATTTTTAATCTGCAGGGGTAAAAGTACTAGATGTTAGAAACATCAGTGAAATACACAGAAGGACAGGTCACTGAGGTCAACCTGCTATTACTCACTCAGCCTCTGTGCCTTGCTGTAGGGAGTTTGAGTAACTGAAGAGTGTTAGTCTGTTATCATTAAAAAAAACTCTAAACTGGGGGACTCTAAACTGGTCCTGAATTGCTTTATTGTGTTAGTGACTGCCTTTACAATTAAATATTGTCATATCACAAATAAAATACTGCAAGTATATAGATTAACAAAGCTTTTAATCTCTTAAATAATGTGTCTTTTACAAAACACTGTTTTTCGAAAGTAGTATTCTAGCTGTCTGATAGTGCTGCTGTGCTAGAATGTGAGTCTTCTACAATGAAATCAATATGCTAGTCTTCAAATACACAGATAACTGGTGTGCCAGGATGTGGAAAGACTAGGAGTTTTTCAGTGCTAGTAGAGATTTACAGATTCACAAGGAAGACAAGCGTGTGTTTGAGTATGTATCACCTTACTAAGGACTAAACAGAACACAGCGTTATGGAAAAATTGAACTCTGGTATGCTAATGTGTAGGTAGCCTAACTGCAGAATCAGTATTTTGTACTGGGGTGCTGCGTGAGCTGAATAAAGACTCTCCATTCCCCAAATAGCCTATTTAATAGATGCTGGAGGTTGCTGCATGATTGGCAAGCTGATCTATCTAGATCATCTTTATGACACTGACTGGTAACAGATGCTTTCAAGAAAAAGTACAAGGAATGGAATAGTACCCTTTTTCCTAGTAGAGAGAGATTTAGGGAATTCAGGATAGTTCAGATGGAATGTTTTTCATGTCAAACAGAAGCTGTTCTGGTCTCTGCAACACTATTTGACAACAATAAGTGATATAATTTGCTGTACACAGGTCTGTGTAGGTGTGGCTATTTTGTTTTACCTGTTGCTTGAACATCTCATGTTTGTGTCCTGAGGAGTGGGAATTAATCATGCTGGAATGTGTGTATCAGTACTAGACAGTCACTGTCTGTGACTTAGTATTAAAAGATTTAAGCTAATAATTGTATAGCCTACTTCTAATTCATTATCCAAGTGCCTTTGGCATAGCATGTGTATATATAGTGGTGCTATAGGCACATAAATGAAATGGGGGCATGCAGAAAGAAAATAAGGAATACTAGCATTCAAGTTCTAACGTGAATTAATGTGGGAAATCAATTTGGACAGTTACAGAGCAATATTATGCTTTTAATTTCATTGAATGACTTGACCTAGACGTTAGCTTAGTGGCATTGTCTTGGATAATTGTGTCCACAGTTTTATGTGCTTGAGGATGAATCTTACTTGGCCTATTTTTCTTTGTAAATAAACTTTAACACCTTGATCCTGTTCATGATTTGTAAGAAAGTAATTTGAGTAAATAATCTCTTACTTGGTATTTGTGTCACTGATAGCATGTAGCCCTTTATGCATAAAAGCTGGGTGCTATAACAATAAGTCTACAGTGACCAATTCCTCATTCAGTTTAAAGGAGAAAAAAGCATCTTTTTGTGGTATGTAACTTTTTTTTTTTCCTGCAGCGTAACTGTCTTGAAATAGTTTGTGTTCACAGTGAGTTATAAAGCATTATTAGCTCCCTTTTCAGTTAGCTGGTGGCATCTGACTTTTCTGTTTTTGTTACTAAGGTGTCTTTAGGGCATTATGCTGAAACTTTCCTGCTAAATCCTTTAGCTGATTTTTGCACTGTTACTGAATCTGCTGCCTGAGCAGACACTACCTCTAGGTGCTCATTTCTATATCTTTACCATGCTGGTACAAGCTTCTGCTTGGCTGTGTGATGAACTGGATAGAGGATTGATTTAAGCTAAATACGACCCAGTAAAAATAGTTGTTTTGGTCTTATAGGTTCAAGTGTTTGAATTCTGCCAGCATAAGCAGCTGTACTAAGTCTACAACCATGGGAGTGAACCTCCTAAGTACCTGCAGGGAGGCTTAAAACAGAGGAATCTCTAGAGACTTCAGTTTTGACGTCTTTCAGCTAAATAACTTGGGGATAATCCTAGTCAGTGTAACACTATTTTTAGAAATACTGAGACGACTACCTGATTCTTTGTCATATCTCTAAACATTCAGGACTTTGTCTACCTCTTTTCTTTTGCATTGTTTGTACTGTGATCAAAATGTAGCTGCAGAACACAGAGTAAGAAACATTATTTCAGAGAGAAGGCATGAGAGAAAACAGACTGTGCAGCTACTGGGCATGATTTTTCAATGAATGCAGTTTGCTTTAAATGTTTAGCACGGTCAGGAAAAAGAAGTAGGAAGTGAACTTTCCCTCTGTCTCAAATGAAAATCAACTTGGATGAATTCAAGAGCCTGCTTGCTTGCCACTGAGGTTTCTTTGTTCTCAGTAATAGCACCATAAAACGTAAAAAAGCATAGCCTGTTTTCAGTACTACTGCTGTCTTATGTGTCAGTGTTGCTAACTAGGTGATTGTAAAATAGCACTGTATTTTGATGTGAGTGAAGGGCTGGTGTGGGAGAAAGGGATGACCCTTCTTGTGTAGTGCTCTGAAAAGTGACAGGCAAGTAGACAGGCAAGCAAACAGGTGGCCTGAGGAAGTTCCCTGGGTTTCTAATTTGTGTGGATGATTTAATTAAGACAATCATGCTTTAGTGACTAGAACATCCATGGTTTGAGACCTGCATATCTGAACTCCCTTCTGTATGTGTTCTCTGTGGGGCCCTGAATGACAAATATGCTGGATCCCCCTCACTTCTGCATGCTTAAAGTAGAAATGAGCTTTCCTGTGCAGCCTACCTGAGAAGGGTTTTGATATAAGCCTTCCAGTGGTCACTGCAGTGCAGTGAAGTGATACCCTTTCTAACAATCAGAGGCCGAAAGGAATTCAAGGTTGCTTTCTTTTCAGCAGCCACTAGCCCGAGGAGGTGATGCAACTGTGGGCCTCAGGTTGCTGTGTTCCCGCCTGCAGGATTGATTGATGGCTTGGCTTCGCAAGCGAAGATTTGGGAAGGGCTTTAACCACGCTTACTACAAGCACATAGTGCTGTGTTGCTTGCTCCACTGAGTCAAGGAAGGGATAACCTGTTATAGCTGCTGCTTATAGTCTGCTTGTCTTTTTGCTTCCAGCTTGCATGTGATATCACCACAGTGGTGAAGTAGGGAAAAAAAAGTGATCCTTCTGCAGGGTGGGAGCAGGTGTTTCAGGGATGGGAAGAGGTGTGGTGTGGCTGCCTCCCCTGTGGCATTAGGGGCAGCATCCTCAGTATGCTTTTGAGACTTTTTAGGGCTGATGAGTTTCAAAGATACAAGGCCACACACACACAAAAAAGTAGGAGTTTCTGTTTGCATAAGTTTAATGAGCCTTTACTAAAGGTCTGGTGCATAGACTCTGACCTGTTTCACTTCAAGTGTCAGGTGTGTTTGAACTCTTAAGTGAAACATTAGCTAATGTATGTCTGGATTTTTTTCCTCCAAGAGGCCATAAGTCTCCAAATATTTTCATGGCTAGATTTTTGACAACTTCTGGGGGAGAACTTAAATGGATGTGTTTACTAAAATGAACTGCTAGCAATTAGAGATGTTCTGGTGTCTACTCTGGGGAGGTGAGGGGGAGTGTGCATTGCATCTTCAAATTGGCGCACTTGAAAATGAATGGGTAACAAGCTAATGTTTCCCCTGACACCCCTCCCCCCTCCCATTTAAAATTAAATAGGGAAGATAAATTACTGGAAGCTAAACTTGCTCACCTTAATGAAAAAAGGAAAAGACAACGTCTCCATCTTCAATGAACTGAAATCACTAGCTATAATAAAAGTAAAATTGTGTTTAGTAGAGAAAGAAAGAGAGATCCTAATATTTGAGTACCCTTAAATAGTAGGCTCTCTTTCCCAACTGCAAAATTTGGAGGATTTCATCAAAAGAAACAATTGTACAGTGAAGCTGATTAGACACAGCTGTGAAATCCACTAAGTAAGCACTTTCAAAAGTTAATAAAAATTATCATTTGATTCTGCATATGTGTTAGTAAATGAACTTCTTAGTTGGTATGGTGGAAAGGATAAGACTCAAAACTTTATTTCTGTGTTTTAGTTATTACCTATTACAAATACACCACATCTAAAAGATGCTGCTGGACTTTGTCCACCTCTGCTCCATCCCCTTGTGCATGAATGTTTTGGTAAAGTCTCCTGTAAACAGGATGTGGAGTTGTCAGGGCCCTCTTTGACTGCAGTTGTCAGTGTCTTGGAAAGTGCATGGACACAGCCTGGCTGCATATATTGTGTATGTACATGTGCACAACCTTCTTCCTGTTCCTCTTCTGAGATGCTATTAATTTCATCTCTTTGAACTTGATCCCAAAGACTAAATGCTCTGGGATAAACACAACATGTAATACTGCCTTTTGGTTTTTTGCCATTGCTGTGTTACTTTTCTATGATGTTAGTATTGAATTGTTTGGAATAGCTTTAGAGCTGAGTAATTATGTTTCTTGGTGGTACTATATAGGCAGTGTATTAATGATGCCTTACTATGTATGATATTCTGGGTTTAAAAAAAAAAACAACAACCAAGTGGTGTTCTGATGCAGAGTTGAGACACAAGCCCTGGTATATAAACCCTCCTGAAATGGAGACACACTTCAGTGAAGAATCTCTAAATGGGATGCTTGAATGGTCTTTTCCCAAGTAAATAAATACTGCCTCTTACTTAGTTTCAAGAAACTATGGCACACAGCTGCTCCTTTCTCCTTGTTGTAAAATAACGGGCCATTTGCTGACTGAAGCAAGCTATTGGCATTATTTGTAGCATCTGCTATACTCTTAGTGTTAACTTATACAGCTCATAAATGTTAATCATGCTGCAGTTTGTCTGAACATCCCAGAGGTGCTAGCTAATATGTCGCACTATTTCAGACTTTCCAAATAGTGGCATCATAATTCAGTAGTTTTATTGTGGTGGCAGAAGTTTCTTCAAACCCATGATTTTAACTACAGCTTCACTAGTACTAGTGTGGCTTTATTTAGATCTGTTTCAGTAGGCCTAGCTGCTGAGCGTGCAATGGAGTGAGTACACAGTCAAAGGGGATATGCCGTCTGCTTACTGATCTGTTTGAAGATGTGTGACAGAGTCAAATCCAAATCTAAATGGAACAAAATCTTTTCAGGTTATCCTTGCTTTGGCATAAAGTCACTTTCATACTGTAGTGGTTTTGCTACTATACAAGTTGGAAGAAGTTAACAGGAAATATAAGGGTTGCTGTAGAAATGTGTTATTTGCATAATAAATCATTAAATAATGTGCTGTGGCCTTTTAACAGTTCCTCCCACTCTTCAGCCAGTGGGAATGTGTTCTTAAAAACAAGAGAAAGCTCCCGAACAAATCCTTTCCTTCCTTCAGGTCAGATTCTGCTAGTTTTCTCTGAGAAAACACTGTTAAGGTCCCAGGACCTAGTTTTGAGCCTGTCAAAGTGATTGTAAATACAGCACTATAAAGAAAGCACAGATAAGGGAGTAAAAGCTGCTGTGTTACTGTAGATTTATTTTTTTTTTATTGTAATAATTGTGAAGGTCAGGAAGAGGGCAGTGTCATTGCTGCTGCATGCATACAGAGAAATTATGCTTACTGCATTTAAAATCCATTCTCTCATCCTTACTTTTATATGAACATCAAGTGGAACATTTTTTTTCTAGAGCAGTGGTGGTATATGTTTACCAACTTTACTTCCTGCTTAGAGGCAATACTCCCTACCAAACTAGTGAAAATTGCAGTTGGTCCAGGCTTCCAGTATCAGCCTGTAACCACAGGTTAACCTACCTGCAATATGACCATTTCTGGACAAAGCTATGTACTCGGCTTGTGTGGGTGCATGCTGTTCCTCTTCAGGGTTCTCTCCTGGCTGCTGTACCTGAAGAGATGTGCAGGTGAGGGACAAGTATTGCAGACTGATGCTAAACAGTTCTTACCCTTGTAAAGCAGGAGGTCCCAACTTGAGCTGGAAGCCCTTAGGCTTTACAAGATAGACTTCATGTAAGTAAGTATAGTTTGGAGTGTGAAAGTTTGTGAACAGGACTGTTTGTGGTTGTTAAATATCAAACCAAAGCTATGTAAGGATAACCCTATGATATACAGAAACCTCTGAATAAGGATTTAATCTCAAAACGTTGTCAACTTCAAGTGCAAGAGTAAATGTCGCTCTTCTTCAAGTAGGTGGATGTGAGAATTTGTTTCTGGACTTGCTCCTGAAAGCCTGGAGAAAGACTGGATAGTATACGATCTAGTAGATTTTGGTTAGAAATTAAATGGAAAACTCTCTGGGAAAGTAGCGTGGACTTCAAATCGTGTGTGTAGTTAAACTGTGATTGTGTGACTGCTGTTGTGGGGAAGGCATAATTGTAAAAACAGTTTTGGATTTTTTTTTTTTTAAATTTATTGTAAAGAAGTGCTGTAGTTCGTAACAGGTAATATGACCATCCAACTGTCAGCTCTAGTCCCACCTTTTCAGTGGGTTTCTTCCTCCTCCTCTCCCCATTTTTTTTTCCCCCTCAAAGGTCCACCACTGTTGCCCTTGAATTCTGTCCCATCTATATACATGTTCTCATGAAAAAAAAAAGAAAACCCCTTAAGTGATTGAATAGCTTGGTGACAGCCATATGTGCCTAATTTTGACTCTGAATGTAACTTTCTTGTGCTGCATGCTTCTGTCAAATTGACAGAATAGAAGCATACTCAAATGACTGAGTTTGAGAAATAAGGGAGGAAAATGGTGAACTGAATTTTGGTTCTCTTCAAAATTTTGTTCCAGAAATAGCTTGTTGTGGCTACAACCTTTAAGTTAAAACCTAAGGATTTTGGGATTTTTGTTTTGTTTTGCTTTGTTTTGTTTTTGTTTTTGTTGGTTTTTTTTTTTTTTTTTTTCCTT
>NDXB01009801.1:80035-91530 GCA_002631895.1 Agapornis roseicollis
ATCTTTTAATACCTAAGGTTTTTGGGATTTTTTTTTTGTTTTGCTTTGTTTTGTTTTTGTTTTTGTTGGTTTTTTTTTTTTTTTTGAGCCACATGCATATATTTGGACTTTGGAGTGAATTGGATGCTGATGAAAAAAATAAATGTGATGAAAGCTTCCTGGCACACAAAAAGCTGTGTACCTGACAAATCTAGGCTAATGCTATAGTCCTGAGGCTCATCTTGGAAATCAGTTTCTGAACCAAATAATAAGATGGACTAAGAAATGACTCCTGAGTAAGCCTTCCTTGTTTAGTTCTGTAGTCGTACTGAAAAGTCTGAATGTATGACTGAAAAGTTAGTCCAAATCCTGCATTGTTCCAAGTCGCTGATCAAAGAAATAAATTGATCTTAATCATCAAGTCCTGCATTCAAGGATTTGACTTTTGATTTGACCTGACAGAACTTAGAAGCAATGCATGGTGTACACTGTTCAGTATTTGCAACTGTATGGTTTGCAATCTAAATAGGCTAGTGATCTGCTGAAGAAGTGCTTGCCTATCCAGGCAGGAAGATACATCACCAGTACCATCTTTCATGTTACTTGTGTGACTCATAAGTAGGAAGACGCACTTGAATTTCTTAGGGAGTAACTTGTGTGTTAGTAGATAATTTGCATAGGTAGAAGGAAAGTGATGAAGAACTGAAATATATAAAAGGTACAAGAGAAGGATTGTCAGAAGCACTAATCATTCTTTTCTCTCTCCCCCCCCCCTTTTTTTTTTCTCTTCTTCCCTCTTGCAGACCTTCAAGTGCTGACCTTCACGGTCTATTAAGTTATTATAAACTTTTGCTGCTCTGCGAACATACAAAGATGTCTCGCAGCCCTGATGCTAAGGAAGACCCTGTGGAATGCCCCCTTTGCATGGAGCCTCTGGAAATTGATGACATCAACTTCTTCCCTTGCACCTGTGGCTACCAAATCTGTCGTTTCTGTTGGCATCGTATCCGCACTGATGAGAATGGACTTTGTCCTGCTTGCAGAAAGGTAAATATCCTGGAACAGTGGCTTGTCTTGCACATACCACAAGCCTCTTGCATTGTGTTGGTACCACAGACATCCTTTACCTTCAGGAAAACATTCATCTAGTGATGGCCTAGATCAAGGGTGAGGTGTTCGATCTTTCAGATTCTGTCTGCATATGTGTCGGAGCTGTTACGCAACTGCTAGTTTTGGTTTGTTAAATTCAGAACTGGATTAATAGGGGAAGCTGTGGATCAGAACCAAGGCATGCTGATACTGGGAGAACTACGAAAACTCCAAAACCTTCAAGTTGAGATGCTCATGCATTGACAGTCTCTTTTCAGGAAGGACAGTGGGGATTCCAGCACTTGGGTTTGCTGGAGACCAAGGTTCAGCTAAATTACCAGAGCTGTTTGAGGCAAGCTTATAAAGCACCTGCTTGTTTTGTTTGGGGCACTGGAGCTTTTAGTCCGTATTTTTCTGGACACTAAACATGTAAAACCTTTGGAAAATATATCCAATGGTGTTAAACTTTTAGTCTAGATTTTTAAATGCTTTAGTCTGTTTGTCTAGTATTCTGATGTTGTTGCCAAATGCTTAAAGGTAGTACTTTGAGTCACACTTAATTCCTCCTGCTCTCTCTTAATTCATGTCTGGCTGGTACTTTGGTCAGCCACAACTATGAAGTTCAGCTTCACTAAGTTGCCTCCTTTTTTCCTTTGAATTATTTTCCTCCTCCTTTTAGTGTTTTGCTTAAACTCGTTATCGCCTTGTCTTCAGTGTTTAATAAAATTCTTTCTCAGTATCTTCTTCTCTTTAGCTCTAATGACTTTCCTTGGTTATAACTTTCTTGCCTGGCCTTCCTCTTTTTGTAATCACACCTACTTATGTCCCCTCTTTCTTCTGTTACTTAATTGTGATCCTGTCCTTAGTTGATGCCTTTGTTGGCTTCCTGTCTCATATTACAGCTCCCTTTTCAGATGCCAAAGTAATCCTACTTTGTCTCACTATATTTATTCAGTGGCATAGTATTCTATAAGCACTTCCAGTCATATTTCTTGATGCTTTTTTGGGCTTTGGCTACTCGATAGCTGATCTATGTTTGGGTGCCTCTGCAACGCTAAAGGCGTTCCCATACATAGCAACATATGTTTGTTAACAAATTGTGCAAATTTGCTGCAATATTTGAGCTGTATGTCTTGCAAAGAAGATCCAGCTGTCATCAGCCAGATTAGTCTTCACATGGGATACCTGCTGTAGATGACACATGCTGTATACGGCACTTTTCCTAGTACAAACAGACTCTACTGACGCAACATGAGATTTCTGGAGTTTCCTTGTCTAAGTTGTTTCATTTACCTGGATTTATTGTACTAGTTTTTTGCCAACAACTATTTGATTCGTCTCTGTCTGTTCTTACTGGAAGTTTGTGGAATATATGTAGAAAATCACAGAATCAGCATATTGTTCTCTGCCTTTGGGTATTTGAATTCTTTGAAATACAGATACTGCCTCAGTTGGACTTCTTAATGTGGAATAATCTGGAATATGATTGGACATGCAGATATTTTGCTGAATTGGATACAGTTTGCTCAGAAAAATGGTTTTGGGAGGAAAGTTAGAATGAATGCTGCAGTTGGAACAAAGGAGACCTCTTCTTTCACAATGGACAAAGATATTTTCTTCATCTGTGGACTACAAGATGCTCTTGGGTAGAGTTGAAGCTGTATTGCTGAATTGTAGGAGGTTTGCATGAAGGAGATGGAGGAGTACACTCCTCTTGTGGCATAGACAAAGACGTTGTGGCGCAGAAACCCTATCAGGATCTTGGGAATAAATCATTTTGAGCTATGCAATTGATGGCAGCATCAAATAACTCTGAAGAAGTCACCTTTTGAAATGTGCCAGACCTTCTGAACCAGGTATGTGCTTTTATGTGCAGTGTGTCTACATAGTTCCTAGCTCTGTGTAGTAAGGCTTCTGAGGAAAAGATCTAAGTAGTTTTCTAATTCAGATCTACTATGGTGTATATTGGCTGTGACCACTTAAAATACTGAAGTGCAGAAAATAGCAAAGCAACAAAATTTTTGCAGGAGACTTTGTAGTTGATACTAGGGATTCAACATGCATCATGGTATATAACAGATACATCATGTTTATAATGTGTATATCGGCGCAGGATAATTGCGGCAACATGGACTGGGAGTAAACATATGTTAAAGCAAAGCTGAGTGTTATACACCATTGCATAATAGAAAACTGCTATTTGTGCCAGTGGTATTGAATCCATTGTGAGTTTTGTAGTGGTTTGATCACTTGTCTGTGGAAAGGAGAGATGAAGAAGTTCCCTATCCAGGAATTTTGGTTGAAAGGTTTGGAGGAGATTTTAGAAGAGTCTGATAAAATTGTTTGGCTATACATTATAGTGGTGCTGGTGCCATTAGTTTGACAAATCTTAAATGTGCATCATATACATATACCACTATTTTCCTACACTTCTCTAATTTACTTGTAACTGAGAAGATGCTAGCTTGCATGTTTATTTTTCTACCAAGGAGAAAATGCTTCTGTGTGCTTAAACTGTTACATAGCTTAGCATTTGCATGTGCAGAATATGTTCACGGGATTGCAGTCAATTGAGTTAGCATGTCTAAGTTTCCTCCTGTTAGTAACAGTAGTACACAAACATTTGCTTTGTTTCATCTTTTGAAAGTAAGATGCTAGTATAATTTGAGTGCTGGTTGGAAGCTGGTACTCGTTAGTCTTAACACATTAAAAGCTTCTTAAACTTTGTCCAAATCTTCTGAAAGAGACTTGGAAATTGTTTGTTTAATTCATTAACTACAGAAAGTACTTCCTAAAAACCAGGACTGAGCTTCGTTGAGTTCCCGATGCCCTTCAGAACTGTAGGTGTAGTCAATTTTAAGATGCTAAGCAAGCCTTCCTGTTTTTTCCAGTCAGTTGATTTCTTAACTGTGAGTGAAATAGCTGCTAACTAGTCAAATTAGAATGAAAGTAATTCTGTTCTCAATAGAGACTTATGTAGCCAAAAGCTGGTTTACAGGTCACCAGACTGATTTAAAACCAGTGACTTTAATCTTTGATGTATTTTTTTTTCCCCCTTTAAAATTCAGCAGGCTAGGTACTGTTTGTCATACCCAGTTGCTTGTGTTGCTTTAATATAGCATAGCTCTCTGACCTTGGTATCAGTTTTTGCAGTTTTTAAATACAACAATAGAAAAACCCTAGCTCTGTTACATTTCTTAATTGCTTTGCCCTTCCACCAAATAATACAACTTGATGTACAGCTGTTAGTTCCTGTGGTGGGGCTCTGCCTAGTTCTCCTTTATTTAGTGAGCTTTAGTGAGCTTTATTTAGTGAGCTTTATTCCTCCTAGCACCTCGTGTTAGACATGGAGAGAAATAAACTGCTGTGTTTGTGATGAAGAAACAAACATGTTATAAGCATGTTCTTGTCCATGTTTCTCCTACTCCTGCTTCTGGTCTTAATGCACAGTCTCCAAATATCAGTTGTTTCTTCTAGTTGTTACACAACTGAGTAGTTTGGTGTAACAATTGATACTTAGGAGTATACAGGAAATCACTATTATTCTTGATATAAGTAGTGTGGTGTATACTGTGCATAAACCTTATTGACTTTCTGTGTATTTTTCATTTCAGAACCTATTCGGTAGCAAGGCAACAACTGGGAAATGTTGGTACATCCATTGTGTGGAAGGAATGTGACCCATCTAGGAATGACAAAAACAAAATGCTTGATAAATCCCAGCTCAGCTTTCAACAATTGGGAAAATGTAGGGGAAAAAGTCTGAAAGAAAACAAAACTTAAATGCCAAGACAAACTTAGTCAGGAAGACTGAGAATTCATCTCTGATTAAAGAAACAAGACCACGGAAGAGACATTCAGACTTTTGATGAAGTTCTTGTAGGACTACGAGCAACTTGCAGTTAGTGTAAACAAAATCTGGTCATTTTCCACATAGGCACACCTTTTCAGGTGACTTCCATGGTTTATGCTGAAGAGGATTTGTATAACTTGAATGGAGGGTGTCAGCTAAACTTAGTGAAACTCTAATGTTGACATCTCTTAATGTCTTGCATCTAACATAATGCTGATAACACTTGATGTAGCTATTTCAGCTGTTGCAATACCTGAGAGCTTTTGGTGCCTGTGGTGGTCTATCCCTATTTTGCAGGGTTGCACAGAGACTAAACGACAGATTGAAATGGTACTGTGAGATATACTATCAGTCAATTCACCTTGCTTGGCTTTCAGAGCCAGGTTCTGCCAGCCTTCTCCTCATGCTTTCTATCTGTAGTTGAATGATCATCTGAGTTGATGAACTTCAGCACCGTGGGAAACAATCACTCTGAAGATGAAATCATTTATTGTCCTGTTTGTAGGCTGACTTTATGTCCTTATTTGAAAAGAACAGGATTTCTAATGCTATCTTTTAGAATTAGCTTCTGGTGGTGCTGTGCTTACTTGCCTTCCTCTTTCAAACGTGCAGCATCTTTTTTATTTGTCATCATGCCGCACAGTAGAGATACGTATATAAAAATCTATCAGTTCATAGGATTGGGTGTCTGATTTATTCTTGGAATTCAAGAGGTGCACATAGATTCATTTGCAGGTCCTGCAATTTAGGATATCCAGTCATAAGAGTGATAAACATATATTTGAAACATTTCATATATAAGAGCTAAACAGTATCTAGCAAGAACTTTTCGTTATTCTGTTTCTGAAGCAAGTGCTGTTATCCTTGATGGCAAATTAACTGCTCCTATTTCTTAATTGATTGCAATCCTTATTGAGGCAGTCTTGTACTTTCTGCTGAGATGAAGATGTTTCTGTTCCTTGATTCTGAAGTTGCTGTCTAGTCATGTGCTTCTCATCAGTCCTTGTGCTCTCCCGTACAAGTACAAACTACTAGTTTTATTGTGAGCAAATAAACATTATACTTGAGCTACCTGTGATGTTTCCTGACTAATGTTCAGGACATGCAGTAGCAAATAGCTGGACAGAGAAGGAACATGCTATCTGACTTGCTTCTCATTTGAGAATATGCTCTGAATGTGGCTATACTTTCAAGAAAGAAGCTGTTTGGCAATGTCTGCTGTAGTTTTCTTGGACCTTCAGGAGTCTTGCTGAACCTACTGAAAACCATGAATTCATTTCTTGTGCTGTACCAGAGAGCAGCACACTTGCAAGCCTTGCCTTGTCTAGTATGGGATGTGGGAAAGGAGTTAATCTGTGAAAGGCTGTGCATTTACCATATCCCTTGATGTAGGGTGAGCCATTTTGGTTTTGAAATTATATCCACCTTATATTGGTGCACTTGTTTTCTTCCCATTCTTACCTGAGCTCAGCTTGACTGTGATAACTGAATTAGCTCTTTGCCAAGCAGTCTCTCTTCCCTAAACCAAACAAATATCTATTCTTTATTGTACATGATTTACTAACAGATTTTGAGAAACTCTTTTAAGTGAAATGCCTTGCAGAAGTATTCTGCATCTCTGAAGTCCTCATGTCTACATGTTTTAAAACTCAAGGTAATCATTTGCTATAGCTAATCTCAAATGACCCCAGGTCATTGCTGTTCATCAAATACATTGTGACATCTGTACAAGGTATTCAGTGTTACTTGTGAACAACGTAACTTTTTAAGAATGGTATGGTTTTAACTGTTCTTCAAGGGTAACATGAGTCTTTGCTGTGTTTTCCTGTTAAGGACTTGCATACCTTTGGTTACTGTCAAAGTATTTTGAAACTTAAATTCCTTTGCGATACTATAACCATGTTCCAGAGGAGTTGGTGTTTAACCATGAGATGCCATCTACTGAAGTCAGCTGCAGTGTATTTTCAGAAAATGTCTCAAGTATAGCATAATGATGCTGAACTTTGAACTGTAAAATGGATCTTTTGTGTGGGGATGTACTCAGAAGACTGTTGGGTCTGAGCACTTAGTGGGTCTTTCAGTAGCATCATGGCAAGCATGAGGAATATATGCTTTTAACTTTCAATATAGTGGTGAGCTTTAACTTTTTAAGTCTTCATCTTAATGTACATCTCCTGTACTCTTATTTTTTACTTCATGCCAGTGTTTAGAAACACTGCTTTTTGTTTTATATCTATTTTTGCATACTTGTTTCTGTGCTTAGCATTACTTTGTATATAAAGTGTGAAATCCAGTTTTTCAGTCTGAGAAAGCATGTACAGGTAAGGAATAGGGAATTGCTTTGAGGAGTAATCTGGGGCAGAGGACAGTGCATTGTAGACTACAAGACCAGGCTAAGATTGTGCCTTTGTAGCAGTACTCTGTATGAATAGAGCAATCTTTTGAGGTATATCTGAGGACATTTGTACTTCTAGTAGATACTTTTCTGATTCAAATCTGCAGTGTTTATGTCTGTGTTAGAGAGTTATCTTTAGATGATAATCTTGAGGTTAAAAATACATCCTTGTCAAGGGAAGAAAAGTCCAGATTTCAAACTGTTATGCAAGCATGGCAAGAATACTATTGAATCAGTATGCAGTAAGTGTATTGAAATCTGGCTCTTCACTAGAAGGTAACCATGTAAAGATTGAGCTGTGTAATGGCGTTACTGTCTTGAACTTGGGCCACTGAAATTACATTTATATTTTGCTTTCTTTTCCTGTCTAATACACTTTATTATATAAATCTATATCAGACAACTAAGTATAAAATGAATATGCAGGTTATGCCTTCACCCTGCTTACTATGCTATGTTAGTGAAATCTTAACAAGATGTGTTGGTTGTCATGTTGCAGCTGCTTGTAGTGCTAGCAAACTGAGAGGCAGCTGGGTTAGAATGTGGCTATTGCCTAAATCATTATTATGCTATTAATAGGAAAATTCCATAAAAATATGCAAGATGTTGACCTTTCCCAAAGGGCTGAAAATGCTACTTCTGTAACGTGGCTGGCCATAACAATCAGAGCAGTATGATGGAATTAAAAATCTGCATGTTAAAACGTTGGGATTAATGATTTTGAAATGTGTTGTTTTGTGTGTGGTTTGTTTTAAATGATGTTTGTTATATTTAGCCATATCCAGAAGATCCAGCAGTGTACAAACCACTCTCCCAGGAAGAGCTGCAAAGGATAAAAAATGAAAAGAAACAGAAACAAAATGAGAGGAAACAGAAGATATCAGAGAATCGCAAACATTTGGCCAGCGTACGGGTTGTACAAAAGAACCTTGTCTTTGTGGTAGGGCTATCTCAGCGCCTAGCAGATCCAGAGGTGAGTGGTTCATACTGGCAGGTCTTCCTCCTAACTTACTGTCAAACGGCCATTGCAATACCATTGTGCCTACCCTTGTCTGTGTTCTGATGGGTATAAAATGAAGTAACATTGGAAAGGTTCACTGCTTCTGAGGCTCCCTTTCATTAAGGGAACTTACTCAGCTTCCTATTCCAAAATAACCTCAGTAAGTTTTTTTGTTTGCTTTTGGAAGTACGGATGCTCTATTTTTTTTAAGGAAGTTGTTCTTTGTTTTAAAATGGCTTCTTGTTAAGCTAAAAATAATTCTAAGAACTTTTTAGGTACTTCTTTTCCTAGGTGGAATCTACTGACTATGTACGGCTGTGTCATGTGCCACCAGTTCTAAAATGGAAACTTGGCTGGATTATAAAGAGCAAATACAAAGTGTAGCACAAACCTGTAGGGACATGAGAAAAAAGCCAGTGCCTGAAGTGTAACTAGGAAAGAGCATAAGGGTGGTCAATTGAAGGAAGAGTGTTAGTAAGCGGAAGATGCAGGACAGAGTTGGCTTGCCACTCTGCATCATCAAAAAGAAGCTTTTGGTTTGGAAGACTGTTTAAGATGTTTTACATGCTTCCATCATCAGTCATCTGCATGTGGCTAATAGAATTAGGGCTAATGAGTAAAAGTACTTTGAATTAGAATATGGAGGAAATGCACTACTGTGCCAAGTTAAATTCACTTAAGATTGGACTAAATTGTCTGGAGAAATCTCAGCTAGAAGTGGCAGTTTTTGAGGACTTGCAGCTTATGGTCTGCGTTTTGATAGACTTGGAAAGAACAAAATTAAAAAGCTGCTTTTAGTTGAAGGGGGGAAAAAAAGGGATATGAAGGGAAGAGAAAAAAAGAAGTTAAACTCATCTGATGTATAACATTTCAGTTTCTACAAGAATATAGCAACAAGTATTTGCAAGCAACTGTCAGCACTGGCTTGTTGCTGTTACTGAAAAGTATGTTCTGTTTCTTTGTCCAAATAGAGGATTTATGTGATAAATAATTATACAGTTAAATTTTTATTTAGATGCAGATAATTCCTCACTGGATACATGAAGTTATTATAAATGGGTTTATTGGTGTAGTAAGGTGTGGGGGTCTGGAGTTATACTGGGTTTGGTGGTAGCAGTATTCTCACTTGGCATAACCAGAAGATAATGTATCCTTACTGAATATTGCCTGTTGCAACAAGTTGACTTGGTTTCCAAGAAACCCAGCATGAAAGAGAGAAGTGGGCTAAAAAGAAAAAAAAAGGATTCAGTATGTTCAGTTTAAATTTTCCACTTAAGCAGGCAAAAAACTCCACAAATAAAGATGACTTGGAAGGGGAGATAGGCTCCTCTTTGCTGATTCTGAATCATAATGATCTGTGGATTGTAATGGAGTACAGGTAGACCCAGTTCTGCTGGCATGCTCTTGTGAAAACTGTGAAGGCCACGCTGACATATCTTAATAGGAATATAATCTGCAAGATACTTGAAGAAACTCTTCTATGTTACTTGGCATTATCAAGTCTCCTCTGCAGTGATGCATGAGGGTGGGTGTAGGATCTGTCAAGAAGGATTTAGATCAGGTGAAGTCAGAAGAAACCAGTGGTGACTGGTTATAGTTCTACAGGATGTTCCAAATGTGATTAGTTTTGTTAAATCTTGAGAATGTTGATGCTCCCTTGAGAAGGGAGACGAGGTGGTTCAGTAAACAAGTTCTTGGTTCAGTACAGTTTAACTGTACTGTCCAGTATTAATATGGAAGACAGAGCTGGGGAAACCAGTCTTCCTTTTTAACCTCTCAGGTTATTGTCTACAGCTAGAAACACCCATAGTTTATCTAGCTTCATTTTAGTAAAGTACTTCTGCACCTCCTTACCTCATGGGGGTAGGAAAAAGTCTTTTGGTACAAAATGTGTAAGATATATTGCCAATTCCATTGACCCACAGGTAGTCATTATTCAGCAGAGTTGCATTAACATGCTGGAGATGTTCCTGTTTTGTGCAAGATTCCTAGATGGTGTGTTAGTAATAACTGATGCAGGGAAGAGCAAGAGAGAAATATTTTTTCTCCAGGATGTGATATTCACTCATTCATTTCAGCATGATATTGATTAATGTTCTGTTCTTGCTCCTGGGATGTATCATATATTGTCTTCCTGTACTTAGTCTGGTCATCTTAAAACTTGAGTCTATCTTGAGCTGTTCAGTTTAGTATTTCTCTACAGAGTGTGGCAGGTGAGCCAAGATTTAGCATGCTATTCCTAGCAGTTAATATAGCTGAATTAAAGTTTAGGATGGTTATTTGTTTTAAAACTGGAATTAATATGATTCTTTTTTCTCCCCCTGAAATTTAAAATACACATATTTCTCGCTGAATTGGATTTATTATGTGAGAGTAGGGTTTGGGTAATCTAAATAGCCAAAGAATTTAAAAAATACAAGATAAAATGTTGAATATCTCTCATTTAAGTTCTTTACTGCAGTTGCAGCTTATTCTGTATTGCAAGTGACTGTTTTACATTAGAAGACAAGACTATATGATCTCCTCTGTTTAGAAGAGACCTGCTTTTATTAGTTAAAGGCTTTAGTTGAACATTTAGAGAAGAATAAGTACAGCCCTATATGAATTAATTTCCCAACGTACCATTTTGATTTTCTTTCCTTGTAGGTTTTGAAACGACCAGAATATTTTGGGAAGTTTGGTAAAATACATAAAGTTGTCATTAATAACAGCACATCATATGCAGGCTCACAGGTAAGCCAGAGGACCTCGTGGTTTTATTTATTCCTTTAGAGAAAATACACGTGTGCAGAGTGATCTGGGGCTCCCTATTTCTGATTAAGCAATAGGTTAAAGAAGTAAAACAAAAAAAAAAAGGCATTGCAAAAATCAAATTATTGTGAGGTTGCTGAGGCACTGTCCAACCAAACTCTCAAAGTTGGATATAAGATGCAGTGTAAAAAGATGGAAAAACTGGGAGACAGGATGAGAACCTTCAAAGAAGCAGCAATGTAGCATTTATTCACTAACCTCTTTTCAGGGATAAAATACCTTCAGTTTTAGAACTTTCAGGCAGCGTGTTGTTGCAATTTTTTTTTTTCTTTTCCCTATTCTTTATGCATCAGATCTTTTATGAATTCTACCTTTTTTTTTTTTTTTTTTTTTTTTTTTTTTTTTTTTTTTTTTTTATAATTTTTCTT
>NDXB01009801.1:91625-103033 GCA_002631895.1 Agapornis roseicollis
TTTTTTTTTTTTTTTTTTTTTTTTTTTCAGTTTTCCTGTAAAAACATTCAGCCTTGAGTATACTAGTTTAAGTGAACTGCTGAAAGGCAACTTTATTTTCATACCTGTTGAGGGGAGGGAATAAAATAAATATAATATGGTATGTTTTCTTTCTAGGGTCCAAGTGCCAGCGCATATGTAACCTACATCCGGTCAGAAGATGCTCTCAGAGCCATACAGTGCGTCAATAATGTGGTTGTAGATGGCAGAACACTTAAGGTGGTAATATTTTACATTATTACATGTATGTGCTAGGCCACTAATGCCAGTGCATAGTATAAAATTTTATTAGTATGGATACGCTTGTGTTAATGAACAGAAATGTCCAGTTTATTGGGGATTGTGTTTTGACCTATTTTCATAGCATTAATCACAACATAGAAGCTCAGCGAGTTTCCAGCAAGCAGTGTTTTAGGGGGTTAGTAGGTAACATCTCAAAACAAAAGTTTGAAACAAAGGAGAAGATGCACCACCACCTCCTTTCTGCCATGATTTTTTTGCCTTACAGCATAATAGCCCAGTATGGAAACCTATTTGCTTATACAGAGCATTTCTGTACTCTAAACATTGCACCTCTCAAGCTCCATAGGAAATGCGAGTTTTTTCCATTTGGTATCTGTGTAAACAGGTATTCAGGCTGACTGGGTGAAATCAATGGCTGTTGAAAATCATCTATTTAATACTAATTTCCTAGTCCCACTGGAAAACATTAACCAGTTTCATGTAATGCGAATTCATGACTACTTATTTGATGTCTTAGCATTATGAATGCAAATATTTACAGAGGCTCTTTGTTTGGTGTTTATTTAGATAGGATGAAAATAGAAATGCATCCTAATTATCTAATCCTCCAGTATATAGATTTCTCACAAATGGACTTCCTAGTCCATCTGCATAAAAAAAACGTGCTATGGTGGAACTCCAAATCTTGGGAAGGAATTTTTTATTTCTTGAAATACAGCTGTTTTGGGGTTTGTTTTTCTTACACTGTAAAAGGCAACCATAGCTTCAAGTACTTAAGTAATGATTTTTTATTTTTTTTTTTTTGTTTTACTTCAGGCATCATTAGGTACAACAAAATATTGCAGTTATTTTCTAAAAAATATGCAGTGTCCAAAACCAGACTGTATGTATCTACATGAGCTGGGAGATGAAGCAGCCAGTTTCACAAAGGAAGAAATGCAGGTATGTGTAATGAGTGGGAATCGCATTAAATGTAGCATGTATGTGTATTACTATGTATGATTTATTCAAATATGTGTATAACATAGCCTTCTGCTGAGTGTTATGGCAGAGGTGAACTTTGAAATCCAGAAAGTGATTAACCAGTTGCATATTGCAAGTTATATTTTTTCATTGTGTGCTGCTTTTAAGGGCTGAAAAGCCTACCTAGGGTTCATGAGTTGAAAAGACGAAGTTTATTCTTGGCAAAGAATTCAGATAACATCAAGTTAGCTACTTGCCCTTTGTCCATACCAGTGCAAGGTAACACACTCTTAAGTCTCTGTGAAAAAAATTAAGGCAGATCTGGGTTTTCCTATAGGTTTTGTGTGTGTGGCCAGTTACCATGGCTGTGATTTGACCATGCTGTCTTAATTCACATATATCTTTTCGCTTGTGAAGGATGTAGAAACTGTGTGCAAATAAAAAACTGAGGATAACTGTAATAGAGCACAAATACTGATGCAGGGATTTTGACTATCTGAACATTAACATGCTTATTATCTAAGGTAGGGAAGCAAGTAAATGGATAGCTTTATTTTCCTCAAAGTTGGTGCATTCTGAGGTCTTTTGGGTCTGTCCCTCTATATGAGGGATGGTAAACCTTTTAAACTCAGTCTGAAATGTGCCAGCTCTGCATCCATGCTGTTAATTTTTGCATGTGGTCTGCCTATGGAGCAAGTAGTCCTCACCCCTAGTCCTAGCTCAGATGTTTTACAGGTGGATTTTATTTTGTGTGTTAAGCTGATGTAAGTCAGAGAGTAAGGAAGAATGTCTATATCTATTCAACATTTTTTCCACAAATTAGCAGTTATTTCTGAGATTTCAGCTACATTTTCATAAATTAAAGAAAAGCCCTGCTGGTTTAGATGAATAGTCCCTGTAGTATATATTCTGTAACAGATAATAGCAATAAAGGTGAAATTCAAGGAAAACTTGCAAACCAGGCCACCTTCCCTGTTCATTTTCCTGTATTTCTACCAGCTAGATCTGCTGTGTTATACATGTCTGGGGGTATGTTCCTAGGCTTTCCTTGGGGGGTGGGTATGACTAGGCTTTTTAGTTTTTCTATAGAGCTGTCAGCCATTAATTTGTTAAATCTGTTTTGAACCTGCTGAGACTGTCAGCCCCATAGTCTTTTATTGTAGCAAGCCCCAGAAGTTCACCAGCTATTTTATAAAGTGCTTTCTTTTGCCTGTATTAAACTGGTCTCCAGTTAGTTTTGTCAAGTGTCCCCTAGTCTTACCATTGTACTTAGTGAAACCGTTCTTCACCATATCCGTTGCCTTTGTGATTTTATAAAACTTGATTTTTATCTCTCATATTCTCTCCAAACAGTTTCTGAGCTTTTACAAACTTTGTAAAGCAGTTCCTCCCTTTCTGTGATAATTTCTATTGCCAATCTCTGTACCTTCTTTGTTATCCTTCACGTGCTCACGATGTGGGGTGAAGCAAAGTTTAATATAGCAGTCCTGAGTATTTCGTGCTTAGTATGGTATGTGGGTTATTCTGTTCCTTAAGTGCCCATCCAGATGATGCCCAGCACATATTTTGTGTTTGATTGCCAGTGCATGATAAACAAACAGCTTCAGAAATCTGTTGGCAGTAACCTCATTATCTCTTCTCAGAGCTGTAACAACCAGTTCATAGATTGTTAGTACGAGTTTTAGGCTGTGTTTTGTTACCTGACGTGACTCAGGTGAAGCTTATTTGCCACCTTCTTGACAAGTTTCTGGGGGCTCTTTTGGAATTCCTTATTCTCAGCAAAGCAGTTTCCTACCCAGAGAGTTGATAGTGTCAGCAGAGAACTTGTTCTTCACTCCTTGCTCATGCATACTTACAATGTTGCATAAAACTGATGCCATTCATAGTCATCAATTGCTTCTGCACCCTGAAAGAGTGAGCAGTCATACCTTTGCCTTTCTATCCTTGAACCAGCTTCAGTCCACGCAGGAACCTTTTCTTGATCCCAGGGCAGCTTCGTGAATAACTTCTAGTGGGAAACATGGTCAAACAAAAGCTATTTTGAAAATTTTGTGAATCCTCTATATTTATGCTTATGGACAAAATAATAAAATCCCATCATGTTAGTCAAGTAGAATTCTCCTTCACAGAAGATGTACAGATTGATTCCTGGCAGATGGTATTTATCAATGAACTTCTAAGATAGACTTTATAGTCTCAGGGATGGAGGTTGAACTTAAGACCATAGTTCACAGGATCTTTTCTACAGCACTTTATAGAAGGCAAATGGCAATCTGTCAGTCCTCTGGCCTAACTGCCAGGTAAAATTGATAGGCTGCATACCTTGGCCAGGAATTCAATTTCACATAATCACAGAATCATAGAGTCATTAGGGTTGGAAATGACCTTAAGATCATCTAGTTCCAACCCCCCTGCCATAAGCAGGGACACCTCACACTAAACCATGCCACCCAAGGCTCTGTCCAGGCTGGCCTTGAACACCACCAGGGATGGAGCATTCACAACTTCCCTGGGCAACCCATTCCACTGNAGTTCCAACCGCCATAAGCAGGGACACCTCACACTAAACCATGCCACCCAAGGCTCTGTCCAGGCTGGCCTTGAACACCACCAGGGATGGAGCATTCACAACTTCCCTGGGCAACCCATTCCACTGCCTCACCACCCTAAGAGTAAAGAACTTCTTCCTTACATCCAATCTAAACTTCCCCTGTTTAAATTTTAACCCATCACCCTTTGTTCTGTCACTGCAGTCTTTAATGTAGAGTCCCTCCCCAGCATCCCTATAGCCCTCCTTCAGACACTGGAAGGCTGCTATGAGGTCTCCATGCAGCCTTCTCTTCTCCAGGCTGAACAGCCCCAACTTTCTCAGCCTGTCTTCATATGGGAGATGCTCCAGTCCCCTGATCACCCTCATGGCTCCTCTCTGGACTTGTTCCAGCAGTTCCATGTCCTTTTTGTGTTGAGGACACCAGAACTGCACACAATACTGCAGGTGAGGTCTCAGGAGAGCAGAGTAGAGGGGCAGGATCACCTCCTTTGACCTGGTGGTCACGCTCCTTTTGATGCATCCCAGGATATGGTTGGCTTTCTGGGCTGCAAGCACATACTGAAGCCAGCTCATGTTCATGTTCTCATCAACCACCACTCCCAAGTCCTTCTCTGCAGGGCTCCTCTGAATCTCTTCTCTGCCCAACCTGTAGATGTGCCTGGGATTGCTCCCACCCAGGTAGGACCTTGCACTTGTCATGGTTAAACTTCATGAGCCTGGCATCAGCCCACCTCACAAGCGTGTCAAGGTCCCTCTGGATGGCATTCCTTCCCTCCAGCGTATCCACCGAACCACACAGCTTGGTGTCATTGGCAAACTTGTTGAGGGTGCACTCAATCCCACTGTCCATGTCAGCGACAAAGACATTGAACAAGACCGGTCTCAACACTGATCCCAGAGGGACACCTCTTGTTACTGGTCTCCAACTGGACACTGAGTCATTGACCACAACTCTGCGTGCGGCCATCCAAGCAGTTCTTTATCCAGTGAGTGCTCCACCTATCAAATTGATGTCTCTCCAATTTAGACACAAGGATGTTGTGTGGGACAGTGTTGAACACTTTGCACAAGTCCAGGTAGATGACGTCAGCTGCTCTTCCCCCGTCCATCAGTTCCATAGCTCCATCATAGAGGGCCACCAAATTGGTCAGGCAGGATTTCCCCCTAGTGAAGCCATGCTGGCTGTCACCAAGCACCTCGTTGTTTTTCATGTGCCTTAGCATGCCTTCCAGGAGAATCTGCTCCAAGATTTTTTTCAGGCACAGAGGTGAGACTGACTGGTCTGTAATTCCCCAGGTCATCCATTTCCCCTTCTTGAAAATGGGGGTTATATTTCCCTTTTCCAGTCATCGGGAACTTCACCTGATTGCTATGATTTTTCAAATATGATGGACAGTGGCTTAGCAACTCCACTCGCCAGCTCCTTCAGGACCCACGGATGGATTTCATCAGGTCCCATGGACTTGTGCATGTTCAGGTTCTTAAGATGTTCTCGAACCAGACCCTCTCCTACAGTGGGCTTAAGGTCTTCATTCTTACAGTCCCTGTGTCTGCCTTCCAAGACTTGGGTGGTGTGATAGACCATTTGTCAATGAAGACTGAGGCAAAGAATTCATTCAGAACCTCAGCCTTCTCCAAATCCTGTGTAGCCAGTTCTCCTGATAGCTTCCGGAGGGGGCTTATGTTTTCCCTGGTCTGTCTTTTATTCTCAATGTACCTATAGAATCCCTTCTTGTTGTCCTTAACATCCCTAGCCAAATTTAATTGTAACTGGGCCTTAGCTTTCCTAACCTGGTCCCTAGCTTCCCAGACAACATCCCTGTATAAGAGTTCCTTTAGAAATCTTGAGTGGATCCTAGTTGATCATGGTGACTTAACTGAATTTTCCTTTCTTGTTCCTTGTTATATTTATTAAACTTTCTTATTGAATTCTTACTGCTTTTTTTGGAAATTGTTGGGAATTACTGAAGAGTGTTTGGTGCTTTGTGGAGTTTGCCTTAATGTCAGTGAATTACAGATTTATTTTTTGAGATTGAATGTTCATTGTCACAAACTTTGATTATTTAGAAAAAATAGAATTGTGAATGGATGAACTTATGTTCTGGGCTCAGTAATTGCTGATAGAACTAAACATTGTGACAAACTGAAAACAGTGAAAAGAACTGTTAGAACTCCAGGAAGTCTCTGAAAGTCAGGTTGGGAGTTTAGGGTTAGTGTAGGTTGGAAATGCTAAGTTTGGGCTCTGGGTTGCTTGTTGTAAATAAAGTGCAATTATTGTAAGCTCCTATATATGTTTTTAATCTTGTGTCTTTCTTACATTTATGTGACAGGTAAGTGAGCTTGGGAGTAGGCTGATGGTCAGTCTTTTGCCATTGAAGTCTTAGGCAAGATGAGATACCTAGGGAAGTGTTGCCTTACTTGGCTGCTTAATGTTTGCAGTGCAGATCTGTGCATCTAAGCTAGTTGCTTATATTCCGTTCATAGTGGATGTTGAAAGAAGCATTGCCAGGGTGCAGTATGTATCGTAAAGTTTGCATTTAGGTGAACTACGCTCTAGAACTACACTTTTTTCTACTGTAAGTAGTAGCTTGGTTGTACTGACAGGGTTGGTTAAGATGATGCATACAGTAGATGTTTCAGTGTCTTTTTTGAGGGTTGTGTAGGTTGACTACTTAGAGAACTGGAGAATGAAGTAGCGAAAAAATTGAGATATTTATAGTGCTTGACTGATTTGGAGTAGTCGAATGGGTTATGCAGCTGCCTTTCTAAAGGAGCTCATAAGGGAATCTAGTTTCTCATCATTACTGTTTTTTGAATTTTGTCAGCTATTTCTACAATTTTTTTTTTTTAAAGCAAGTAATGCTTTTAAAGAAAAGTTTTTACTGTACTGTTTTGTATCTGGATTCAGCTGATTACAATACTTAACTTGCAAATATTAGTACTTACGTTGGAGTAGTGTAACAACCTACAAAAATGGAATGCTCATCTTGAATTTATTTTAGATACCACTGTAAATGTTGGGGGAGGTGGATCTTGCAGGTTTTGTTTTAGCTATTTAGCCATAGAGTGTTACAGATAAACTAGACTGAAAGTACTCCTCAATATCTGAAAATGAGAGATTGTTCTCATTTATTAATTGAATGAGTTAAGACTACTTCAATTTTTAAGTTATTAAAAATAATGATTTATCAGTTAATGCTTCAGAATATACTCATTGTCATGTGATAGCTCACTCAGACCACCCACCTCAGCGGGTTTTATTAAACTAATACAAAATGACCTCCGTTTTGGAACTTCTGGTTTAAGAGACTCTTTGCTCCTTCCCATCTTTTGAAAAGCTTAGTATGCTTGACATATCAAATGCAGACTGCCTGGGAGATTTAGCTGTTCATGATTTAGAAAGTATATTGTGTAGCTCTTGATTAGAACTGAAGAGCAAATTCTAATAAGTTTTTAAGTATTTTTCTGCTTTAGAACTCTCAAATTTATAAACTTGTCTAGAAATCACTTGGATTTATTTACAAGCTGTAAATTTGTTGAGGTTACACCTGCTGAGATTGAGAATCACTGCTTTGAGTTTGTCAGGATTTACCTGTCCAGTTGTAAAGCTCAATCACTTAGCTCTGGGATGTAGATACCTAAGTTATATAATTTTGGAATTTTAAATCTTGAAAAAAATATTAAACAAGTACTTGTTCACTGTGTTTATCTCTTAGGCGGGTAAGCACCAGGAATATGAACAGAAACTACTGCAAGAATTATACAAACTAAACCCCAACTTTCTCCAGTTATCTACGGGTACAGTTGACAAGAACAAGAACAAAGTGACAGCACTGCAAAGGTATGATGCGTAAGTACTGATGCAGAGCTGCCTGGCTGTTTTCTTTCTGGTTGTTCCCAAAGAAACCTTTCTTATTCCTGTTGTATCCACTAAGTTGCCCACTGCTTTTTACATGATAAACTGAGACAGGTTTTGCCTGTGCAGACACACATGCACCACTTTATTTTAATACAAAGTGAGTAAAGAACTGGTTTTCTGCCAAGTGCATTTAGATCACTAGTTGGGAACAAGGTATTCTTACTCTGAAAGATGGCCTTGTAGTTTATATTAATACAAGCACATAATATTCTTCTAAAGACCAGGTGCTAGTTTTCCTGGTATTGTGTCATGATGTCAGTTTGTACACTGATAACTGAGATACCTTAGAGTCTTGATACATGTGTTTTATTGTTTTTTACATTGTAATTTATAGTGCAGTCCTTACATTAGGTGTAAGGATCTTGGCAATTGAAAGTAAAATCAGTTTCTTTTGTGTAAGAATTGTGAATAAAAAAAATCATTGCTTTCATCTAGCAAACTTCAGTTACATATTTCTCTGTTGTAATTGTATATCACTCCTAACTGCTTGTTAATATTCTGTTGAAGTAGCTTGTTCAGTATGTTATGAAAAGATTTCTGTCCATATGAGTACATAGTCATACAAAAATAAATGGAAGCCTGTGGTCATCAGTCCTTATGTGAATTATCCACTCAAATATCATGTTTAAGATAAAGTAATGAAGTGTTAACAATTTCCTGCGCTCCTTTTTGTAGGATTTTCAAAATGAGGTAGGCACAGTGGAATGTAAAAGTTAGACTGCATTTTGCACTCACCTTGGCCTTGTAATCAGGATTTGTATTGTATGCCAGTTTGTCCACTACCGGTTCTTTTCAGACAATAATTTGCCACTTAGCAGCGTCACTGTCCTTTAAGTAATAAAGAGGGTACTGTATCTAAAGTATTGTCAGTGGATCTTGAATGAGCAGAATATAATTCTGAGAGCTGATATCCCAATTGGCATACTGGGATTATTTTCTTAAACTTCTGGAGGGAAGTATCAAATGCTCTTTGACTGTAAGTGGTTGGGACCTCCAGTTGGAGGTACAGGACTGTGCCACTTCTTATTTCTTGGGTCACTGGTTCAATATTGACTTGAAAAGTAGTGGGCAGTGAGTGGGGCAAATACACCACTTTCTGCATTTGGGTATTGATTATTTAATGTTAAAAAGTCTGAACTAATGTTCATTTGAAACTTAATTACATCCCAGCAAAACAAATTATAGCAATGAGGAAAAAATGCTCTATCTGAAATGACAGCAAACTTTTAAGCCTTCAGAAAGCAATTATAAATTGGAGCTTGTCCAGTCCGCAGTGCTAACACTTTAGCACTTGTGGAAAAAATGGCAACAAGTGGTCTGGAGTTAATTTCTCTTGTCAGCTGAACAGCATCATCACAGCACAGACTCTGTTTTTTGCTAATGGCTAGGCACTACCTTTTGAGTTGCAAAGTGAATTTCTTGTTGCAGCTGGGATTCTGAAATGTTTCTTCAAGTCCTGTCTCATCAGTACAAAATGGAGCTCGTGAGCTGGTGAATGGATATTGTTTGCCTTCACAGCTTTCTACCCAGTCGGGATGTTGGCTTTGTCTGATTTATTGATACAATATTAGTATTTCTGACAGTTTGTCAGAGCCTCTGACAGTTTTCTGGTTGTTCTTGTATTTCTGGGGTACATTCACTTTGGAATTGAACAGAAGTTGAGTTCTAAATAGTAGACACTTAGTTATAAATATCCAGCTATAGAAAACAGATTTTTAAACTGTGCGTAAATGCTTTTTCAAAATTGTTGCAATTTGAAAGGTCCTCCTCGCACCTCTGTTTGGTTTGGTTTTCGGTTTGTTTTTTTTTTTTTTCTGGTGAAATCAGATGTTAAAATCCCATAGTGCCACTTTGTGTATGTGGGTATTCATCTCTTTGTCACCTGATAGTCATACTGACTGACTGCCCTCTTGTACAATTACACGTATATTCTACAATTAAAACAGATCAAGCTATTTTTTCCTCCTTCTTTTTTTTTCTTTCTCTTTTTTTTTTTCTCCCCCCCTTTCCTTCTTCTGACCTTTTCCTAAAGAACTGACATGAATGCTTCCTTATGCTACAAGTGGAAAACGCTTCTTAAACGCTGGCTGGTCTTCTAGAAAATAGCATTGCAGCTTTGAGCATAACCGAATCAAAAAAGCTTATATGCACAAAAAACCACCCCAAAGCATAAAACAGTTCCTTTACCTTTCTTCTTGGGTGTAAAGCTGACATATAACTGGCATTTTAAAGTTATTTTTAGTATAGAGATGGCTTTGCACTGCAGTGGACATAAATCTTGATATTTAAAATAAATCTGTTCATGGATTGAAAGTCTTGTATCTGGATTACAGCTCATTTTTTATAAGGGTGACAATATTAAATGACTAGCTCATGATATGTTTTCATTCTTTAGTGTTCAATATCTGATTGCCTTCCTATCTCTAACTTATTTCGAATGTGTACAAAGCAAAGATGGGATCTGTAAATCAGGTTAAGGCTCTCATCTGTGTACATACCCTATAGGTATATGAGAAAAGATGGAGGTAGAACAACACATCTTATAAATACTATTATTTGAGCATAACTAGTAATACCAATTTTATCTGAATAGGAGTAAGAAACATGTTGCTATAATCAGCATTCTGACTGTGAGCCTACTAAATTGTCCTAAAGATGGAGAATAAATGTTGAAACATGTAATTTGAACATATGAATGAAGGGGAGCATCAGGAGGAACACATGTGTTAAAAACTATTTTTGAAGACTTCTTCCTTATGCAGAAAGCACTTGGACACTAAAAACAGCATCCTGAAGAAAACTGAAGGCAAAAATTAATATAAAAGTGGAGAACATAAAAGCAAACCTGTCCTAGTAAGACTGTAGGGTTAGGTGACACTGACTTTGAATGCATTCAGTTATAGATGATATTCCAGCTCATTTCAATTTGTATAAAATGTAACTATTTTCAGAAAAAACTTGGGCTTTGAGTTCATTCTTGAGCTTCCTTCAGATCTAATGTGGACTCTGAAATTAAATTTCATTTTGCTTTATAAAAGGGAAGTAATTATGGCTTTAAACTATCAATTAAGGGAGCAGTAACTTGAATGAACAGTGTGTTGGTCTGATTGGTCTCATGGTCTATAAATAAAGCTGTGGACTCTTCTGTAGGTATAAAACACAAACTTCATCTGTTGTGGCCAAGCTTTATAGTGCCTGGAATATAAAATGTTTTCTTGAAAAGTGATTTAGTTCATGATTTACACAACTTAAATATGTATGCGGTAAAGCAAGTAATTCTGAATGAGGTGTGAGTAGGTCTGGATACTTGAAGCTGATCGGGTTTTTTGGTTTTTGTTTTGTTCTCCCTCCCCTTCCTCCCCCCAAAGTGGACAAGTTTGGACTTCAGCGTTGGCAGAGCAGCTGTCTGTTCAGTGAAGAAAACAGAATTCCCCCAGTTTTCTCTCTCCCCTCCCTACCCCAGCAATTATTTTTTTAAGTCATCACCATTTAAAATCTGAGAAATGATACCCAGATAAATCTATTCTTACGGATTTTCTGGCACAAGGATTCCTTTCCCCAATACTTATAATTTTTAGAAACACTTTCTTCATAACTTGAACTCTTCTTTTTTTTTTTTCTTTTTTTTTTTTTTTTTTTTTTTTTTTTTTTTTTTTTTTTTTTTTTTTTTTACTTTTTTAAATAATTTTCTTT
>NDXB01009801.1:103087-116726 GCA_002631895.1 Agapornis roseicollis
TTTTTTTTTTTTTTTTTCTTTTTTTTTTACTCTTGCCTTTTTCCAGACCCAACAGTAATAACAAAGATGCCTGGCCATCATTACAGAGTTCAAGTAAATCAGCCAACGGTTTAACAATGGAACACAGGAAAACGCCTCCTATATTAGAAAATGGCACAGACCCAGAACACATGACTCCAGATGGTGCATACTCAGATTTCGGGTAATTGTGCTGCCTTTTATACTTCAGATAGCTTGCTTTCTCTCTCACTGGTTGGTGTGGAGGGAATGATTCTCCAGTCTCTCTCTCTGATCGGAGAACTGGATTTAAATCCTGATCAGGTCATAACAAGTTGGGCTTAGCGTACCCCATGTCAAAAAGACTGATTGGCAGATTGTACAGGAGAACCCTAACAGGAAGTTAGTAAAGGGTGGTACAGGTAAAGGCTGAGGGGAACTGAATAACTGGGGGATCAACAGCTTATATAGCTTCATGGTCCCAGCCAGAGCTAAGCCCTTAATTTCTGTGCAGAAGCTTCCACAAAAGTAACACACTAGTTGATTTACATCAGGAAGCTTGTCATTTGGAAAAGCTTCAACAGAATGAAGCTAAGTGTTAGGGTTGAGGTCTGTCACCTCTTCACAGAGGTGTCTTGCAGAAACAACTGCAGAGGAAAGGGTTCCCTGATTATTACTGTGTAACAGGAGCAACAGGGCAGAAGATTTGTCCGAGGCTTTTGTGCAGAGGAAGTAATTTGTCTGCTTACAACTTCCTTATTGCTGACCAATATTTTTGTCTCTTTGGTACCCTCCTTGCATGAAATTGATGTCCTCTTCCATCATAACCACCACTTGTGGGTCCCATGATAGTCTGTAGACATGCTGTTTATATATATTCATGGACCCCCTTAGGTAATAGCGATTGAGCTCATTCATAGGTGGGATGGGAAAATAGCAAGGTAAACTGTAGTATTTCAAGTAGTAGGTGTTACCAATTAAGTAGCTGATCTTAGTTTTAAATCAATATTGAACCAATGCATTAACACTGAGTGCTGTTCAAAGTGGTATCTTATTGTTAGGCTTAATAGCTGCCCCATTGAGGTGTGATCAGAGATCCTGTAGTTGCATCTCAGCAGTAACGTGCAACTTCCCTATCTTTTCTGAAAAGAATATACTAAATTTAAGTAACATTTTTGTAGCTGGTAATGAATTATATTCATTTCTGAGGAGTGGATGCCTGCCTTACAATTAAATGCTCCTTGGTCAGGTTCGAGTATAATAAACCTTTTCAGCACTTAGATTGTCATTAAAAGTTGTCTAACACATAGCTTTTTAAACTGCAGCATTGTGGCTTTCTGTCAGCAGCTTTGGGAAAAGAATTTGGCTGGAATATCAGCTCGCCAATCGGAATGATTGAGTCTACAGCAAATACTTGTATTATAGGTATTAAGAAATTACTAACCCAGGGCATTTTGTTCTAAGTGGAAGAACTGTATTCATGCTGCTCAACCATTGAGCATGCTGCTCTAAATCTGTACTGGAGTAATGTTTGTTTACAAGTACATTCCTCTGATTTTTACAATGGTAAATACTTCAGCTTCAGTTCTCTTTTGCTACTCTGACTCAAATGGTGTTCTTTTGCACAAAAATTTTTTTTTGACAGGTTATTCTTACACAGTTTCTTGAGAATGGAGAAGAATTAATCCTGATGGGTTTGACTAGTTATTCTGGGATGGAGAGAACACTTGTGGAGAGAAGCAACATTTATAAACTTTTGACCTTGATATGTGGCTCTGTATATACTTGAACCTTGCAGCAGCAAGGGGTGTTTGAAAACAAGGTTTAGCTAGAATCTGAAGTCTGCACCCAGTTCAAATAATAACTATATATATATATAATTTGTGCTGATACATCATGCCTGTAATTTTACTTGTATTGTATTCTGGCTTTTAAATGGAACTGAAATTCATGTTCTTCTGGTCCTTGTTGGTAGGACTGGTGTATTGAGCTGCGCGGCCTGATGCTTGTGCATCTTCTCTTATGGGTAGATAGAAATGAAAGTACCCTGAAGTTGTAAAGCAGAGATTTTAATCTGAACTGGAACTAATACTTCTCATTGTTGTGGTATTTAGCATAATTAAGGCAACTCACAGATGCCTGTCAAAATCTTGAATCCTGAGATGTGCCATTTCAGTCAAGTCATGTTAATTTCCAGCTAATAGCTTTCTGAGGTGGTTTTCTGCTGTGTCTTATCTTTTATTCTCTTTAAGTTTGTTGGGAATTTTTGATGCTGTATCTTTCCTGTATTTTTCGCCCTTTGTCATCTCAAAATTCAATTTTCTTACCTTGGAACTAATTTCTGCTAGTTAAAGCTCAAATGCTGGTGGGAAGATTAACTTGCCATCAGAACTAAATAGTTAATTTAATCTTTTACCTCTCCCCAGAGTTATTTAAGACTTGTATGGGAACTGACAACTTAAGTATTTGGAAAACAAATTTGTTCCCAAGTTTGTTTCCCATAGTAGCATAAATGGAACTGAATGCTATGGAATAGTGCCACAGTACAAGAGTTTTGGGGTTTTAAATGGCATAGCAATGCTATGAGCATGTTTAAAACTTTCCTTTTGTTCCTTGACAGTCAACAAGCAGAGTGGAGAGTGGTGGGAAGAAGTGTACCTGTATATGGCAAATGATTGAAATGTCCCTGCTTATGGCAGGGGGGTTGGAACTAGATGATCTTAAGGTCCTTTCCAATCCTAACTATTCTATGATTCTATGTTTACTATATTTAAAAAAAAGAAAGTCTGAAGTGGGCATTTTTCCTTCTTTATTTCTCCGCTTCATTTTTGTTTCAAGGCTTTTTTACCACTATAAAGCAAATACTGATTTTTTTAAAATTAAATACTTGAATGTCTTATTGTCTCTTTTCCTTTCCCACTTTTGCAGCCCTATCGATAAACCTTCAGATTCACTCAGTATAGGAAATGGTGACAGCTCCCAACAGGTGAGACTTTAAGATAAATGCTATAAAAATAAGGATTAAGTTTGTGGCCTTAGTGCAACTTGTAGTTGGAGAAGCCAGTACTTTCTGAAGTGTATCATAATTTTAAACAAAAGTAAAAAATGCTACTGCTAAGTTGATTTTTATGTTTGATTGTGTACTGAGTTATAGATTAACTCTTAACTGAGTTGTAGATTGAGGAAATTTTTCAAGTGTATTAATCAAGAATATTTTATATATAAACACTCGTATCCTAATTGTTTCTCTTTTCTCTTGCCTGTAGATAACAAATAGTGATACACCTTCACCACCACCTGGTTTAACAAAATCCAATCCAGTCATACCTATCAGTTCATCTAATCACAGTGCACGGTCTCCTTTTGAAGGGGCTGTAACAGAATCACAGTCACTCTTCTCTGACAACTTTCGGCACCCTAACCCTATCCCTAGTGGGCTTCCTCCATTCCCCAGCTCTCCACAGACTTCAAATGACTGGCCCACAGCACCAGAACCACAGAGCCTCTTCACATCAGGTTTGTATATAGATTATGTGGCTGGGTATTGCTTGCTTTTGCAACTGATTTCTAAAACTATGAAGAACCAAAAACTCTAGGATTTCCTCCATACTGTTTTTTTCACCTTCGTGAATGATTAAAATTTGTCTCTTAACTACAAATGAATCGCACTGATGTAAGGGTTACTTCTAAAAAAACTTTACAGAGTTTTCCAGCTGCATGGCTAAGTATTCAGAATGCTTATTTTAGTTTCTTTGAGCCATGTGCCTGTCTAAATAATAGGAAGTGATATGTATGCTTAATATTTAATGTTACAGGGTTTTATTGAGATTGAGGAAAATGTGGTGTCATGATATGTTGGTTTAATAATTTGTTACAGTCTGTAATTCTGACATCAGAAGCTGTGCAGTAGAATTCAGACTTTTCTTTAGTATTCTGCGTAGTTGTCTGAAGATGCCTAATCTGCTTTCTGAAGTGAGATTATATATATTCAGAAAATACAAAAATATGATTAATTGCATCAACTGAAAGGTAGTTTCCTATGAAATATCACTTCATATGAATGAAACATATCTTTAGTTGTGTTTATATAGTCTTGGTAATTAAGTGTTCAAATTATAAATCTGAGGAAATTGTTAGAAAATTAAATAAAACAATATTAGTAATAAAATGTACATCAATAATAAATAGAATGTAAATGGTACTTTAGGACAGGGTTGGTTTACTTAGTGATTAGTTTTAATGTTTATCTGACTTCTGGATGTTGTAGTCCTGTTTGTATACAGTATTTATTACAAGGAAATTAGCTACAGCTAAAGTAACCTACATGCCAATTTTATGAGGACTAAGTAGCAGTGAGAGATAATTTCCAGGTAGTAGAAATATTGTTTGTTGCATAATTAATATAAGACGTATAGCTACTATTTAAATAAGAATCCAAAGGACAAGTTTTTGTCTGTCTGGAAACTCTTATTTATTGTCACGAAGTTCAGAGTGAAAATAGAAGCATAGATTTCTTAAAGCATACTGAGCTTAATTGGAACTACTTGAGGCAGCAGGCCAGATTCCCTACCAGCAGAGGGAGCTGATGTTGTGAGTGATAGTACTTTGTATTCATCAGCTACCTTTCCCAAGGTTTTGAGGAAAACTACTATGAAACTAGACCCAGCCTTCACTGAACCTGAGTAAGAGACTTAGACAGTATAATAAAATGAAGTAGTAATTGAAAATGCAGGGAAATTCCGGTAACCCTTTATTGCAACACTGCCTCAAAATATTTAATAATATCTTGTGATATAGTTTCTTCTGTTTTGTCAGTTCTTACCTGCTCAAGAATTTGGTTGGTTTTCATTGGGAGACAGTGTGTGTATGTGTGTGTGGGGGGGTGTTGGTTTTTGTTGTTTTTTTCTTAACCACTGCTCAGATGTTCCCCTTCTGAGAGGGAGCATCACTCCACCTTTCTTGCAGAGCAGAAGTGAAGCACAGCATTAATACTGAAAGCAAAATACTGAACTGAATAACTACCTTATTTAAACTTCATTTGGTCACATTTCCATTAAGTAATAGGTGTTTAAAGAGTGTTCTAAGCAAGTGATGTCTCTTCCTAATTGGTACCATTACTGAAAATACTTACTGGGTAAGGCTTTTCTGTAGTTTAGGAACAGAGCAATTCTACAGTAAAAATACTATTTTCTAGTTCTACCGTTTCACACTAAGTAGAAATCTGACAGTTTGATGTGAAAATGGCATTCTAAGCTGATGAATAAGGTGTCTTTGGAGAATATGTAAAGAAGTATTATATAAAGATAACTGGCAGCCTAGATTCAGGTAGAGTGAGGCTGAAATTTTTGTATAGGTAGTTACTAATTCTTGTTCTAACTCCTGTTCCTCTTTTCTCTGACAGAAACTATACCAGTATCATCCTCCACAGACTGGCAAGCGGCTTTTGGGTTTGGTTCCTCCAAACAGCAAGAGGACGACTTAGGGTTTGACCCCTTTGACATCACCCGGAAAGCCTTAGCAGACCTGATTGAGAAGGAACTGTCAGTCCAAGACCAGCCTTCACTCTCACCTACATCTCTTCAGAACCCTACCCCACACACTACAACTGCCAAAGGGCCAGGCTCTGGATTTCTGCATCCTGCTGCACCCACAAATGCCAACTCTCTCAGTAGCACCTTTCCAGTCATGCCACAGAGGTTCCCACAGTTTCAACAGCATCGAGCAGTTTACAACTCCTTCAGTTTTCCAGGCCAAGCAGCTCGCTATCCTTGGATGGCCTTCCCACGCAATAGCATCATGCACTTGAACCACACAGCAAACCCCACCTCAAATAGTAATTTCTTGGACTTGAATCTCCCACCACAACACAGCACAGGTCTGGGAGGGATCCCTATATCAGGTAGGTGAATTGGGACAGCCATGAAAATGACTTAATGCTTTCAGCTTCTTTGAGCTAGAACAGGAAAAGGGAATAGCCAGCTGTAAGTGATAGAGTGGTATCTCTCGACTGTCATGCTAGGTTTATGAACCAAGGGAGGAATATTGTTTTAAATAGGCCCTTTCTATTAAAAAAAATACATATATGGAGATACATAAAAAAAATCTGGATGTTTAGCCTTGTAATATTGAGCTTTATAAGGAAGGTGGAGTATTGTGTGCCCTCTTAATTTTGTGCCATAGCAGACTGGTATTTTGATTCTTGCCAGACTGGCTTTCTTTAAGAGTAGGCCTTGGAAGTGCATTGTGACTTCCATGTTGATATGCAGGTGCTGATCAGAGTTCTTAAAACTGTGCAAAAAAACTGTAATGCTGGTGCTTTGTGCCAGATGTCTTGGTTGGGTTGTTCCCTCTTGTGCATAACCAAATGGCTGCACAATAAAATATTCAATGCTGATCATTTCTGTACTTTAGATGGTCTTAATATTATGCTCATCTTTCACTGAATGGATGCTTGCAATGTGTGTACGAGGGTTCATCCTGATTGTGAGGACTGTGGTGCTGGAGGAGGATAAATGTGCGGTCAGGCCAGTTCAGGCTGCTCTGAATGGACTGATGGCTCTTGTGGCAAACATTACAACTTAGAACTAATTGTAACAATAATTGCTGTGATTAAAAATTCACTTCTGGAGTTTGAAGTCCTTCCATGCTTCCAATTTAGGCTGGCACAAACAGGTTCTCTTTTCTTAAGAGGTGGGGAAAAAAAGAATGCATTAAATGTATAATGAACTGCAGGTAGAGAGTCTCTGCAAACTCTCGGTAGCCTTGAGATGGAGAAAACTGCTTCTTGAGATGTTGCCAGTGTAGTTTTCCTTCAGCGGGTTTTTAGAAGTACTAGCTATGCTGTAAGAAAATTACCTAGAAAAAGTCACTGTGTTCTTTTGATGCTCCAGTACAAGAGCTTATTTTGGCTGTTACTTCCCTGTACTTGTCCTGTTTGAAGACTTGTTGCAGGTACAGTACTGCTGTAGGATCCTTAAGCTTATGCATGGTATAAACATTTGGTCCAGACTACAAATGTGTGTAGTTCAAAATTCTTTATACTGGCAGTGGCAAAGTTTTTAGGCTAAAATGACTCATAATGGTTACACTGGAGGAAAAGGAAACAAAATTAAAGGAAAATTAATTGTTTATGATGTGGAGTCAAAAATGCACCATCTGTAACACTGCAAGTTGCTGCTTGCTTAGCTCTAAACTGTACAGAACTTCCAAGAACATTGCAAGACATCAAGTTTCTACTTTACGACTCAGTTCTAAAAATTGCTAGTTTTCTTCTGGGCTACAGGGAGCAGAAACATCCTTCTGTGTTAAAAAGGATGAACAAAAGATAGTGTTTGTAGTAAAGGTTGATTCTAGGTTTGCAAAGTATGCTTTAAATTACATTAATTGTCTTTGGCAGTTTGAAAGCAAGTCTCTGTGTTTGTGGAAGACTCATAGATCCTTGGTGTATGGCTTCTCCTATGTTTTAAGGCAACAGAGTTGATATTTAAGTATATTTTTTTTTTATATGCAACTGCTCGAACCAGTTAATCTCAGAGTATTTTTGTCAGATACAGTGCTAAAACCAGAAAATAAACATCTGCTATAGTCTCAATGGAAAGTTCCTTTGAGTTGATCTTAATTTCTTGTTATAGAAAACATTGCTAGTTGCCTGGCTGACAATCATATAGTAGCAGTTGCTGCAGTGCAAACGCTTCTCAGCTGATCTACATGTCAGATTCTTGTCAGATATCAGTGTCAGTTCTGGTTTTGTTTGCTGGGCTATGGATTTGTATTACTTGCATGGTATTTAGTGCCTAGGGTTTTCTTCAGTGATCTAAGTGCTTCAGAAGTACAGCTAATTTCAAAGTCAGGAGATGTTCTCAAAAATCTTTGTGTGCTGACTTAAATAGCTTCCAGTTTATTGATTATTCTGTCATTTTAAATCCGTATCTGGTGTACAAGTGTCTCAATGAATTCCTTTTATGTTGTTTTGGTTTTTTTTTTTTTTTAAAAAGGGTATTTCCTGTTCATTATTTTTGCTTTTAATTTTTCAGTTTCCACTTTANTTGTGTGCTGACTTAAATAGCTTCCAGTTTATTGATTATTCTGTCATTTTAAATCCGTATCTGGTGTACAAGTGTCTCAATGAATTCCTTTTATGTTGTTTTGGTTTTTTTTTTTTTTAAAAAGGGTATTTCCTGTTCATTATTCTTGCTTTTAATCTATCAGTAGCCAATATATAATTACAGAATTTTACTAGTTTCATCATTCAATTTATAGATTCACCTGCAATAGATTAGCTGTAGTATACCTGAAGCTCCTTTTTGTTAGCTCTTTTGTTAGTCTGTATTAGGGCATTTCAAAAAATGTCATCAACTCCATTGTTCCAGATGTAGCAGCGAAAGAAACCTAGTGCAGGTGAAAGTTCACATTCTGTCTTCTAGCAGAGACCCTCAACTGCTATTGAAGATGAAAGTTTAAGGCCTTTGATCACAATTTTTTTCAGGACTGTAAATTCCTAAACTAGATGATAGTGGAGCATTTATTCGAAACAAAACATTAATTTATTCTGTGCATTTTCCTGCTCTACTTAAGCAATCCTTTTAAACTTCTCTATTTCATTTATGTGGAATTAAGCAGACCTATATACTTCATATGAAGCTAGTATACTATTTTCTAGGTTTTCTAAATCCAATTTTAGTTGATTTCACAAAGTGTATTTGTGGCTTGGAAGCTTGTATGAAGACAATTACATCTTTTAAACTGCTGCATTGGCTTTAGGTAGGCATTAATATTCACATGAATTTTAAATGCTCATGTGTGACATGTTAAATATAATGTTCTAAATCTGTCTTTTATTCAAGAATCAAAGCTGTGTGATACTCATAACCCCACAGTTTGAGGTAGGGTTGTTTTGTGACATGTACCAGATCTAAATGGACACAAGCTCTACCTACATATTATTTTTTAATTTTTTACAGCTCTCATTTAAGAATAATTTTTATGTGGAATTTGGTATCCTCTTTCTCAGAGTAAGTAGTACTTATTAAATTCATTCAGCAGTTACCAGTGAAATAACACAATGACACATGATTGACTTAATAATTTTATTATGCATATACTTGAAATGTGTCACATTCATCAGGCATACATTTGTCCCCAGCCCATATTTAAATGAACTTTTTGATTGACTGATTCTCAAACTAGCATTTTGCAAACTATAGCAGATGTTACATGTTCTCATTATAAGGGACAATTTAGGCTTGTTGCTGTTCTCTGGTGTGGGATGGATTAGATGATTTGCTGTGTTGTTATAACTGTGTAACTGTGCTTTAAGAGAAAAGTTCAGTGACTTCTTATTCATGGACAACATGTTTGTTGCTAAAAGCAGTCTTACCCTAGCTTGTGTGCAAGCTATCCTAAGAACAAAGGACATTCCCTATCCTTTGTCCTGCACATGGGAAAGATCCACTGACAGCAGTGTGGGTGGGTACATGCCTTTATTTTTATGTTACTTTAGGATAACAGGAAGCTCTTTGTAATTTGATAGCTAACATGCTGTCATCTTTGCTACCCTACTGCCCAGTGGTGTGTTCTAAAATAATAGGTGTAGTATTGGATCATAAAGTAGGTCTCAGATTAAGTGTGTTTTGAGATATATGCTTATTATTACATGCATACTAATAAAGGGAAAATAGAAAAATATAGTTTTATTTATTAAGAATAAATTCACACAGTTAAAGGTACGAGAAGAAGCTGTAAATGGTCAATTTGCCTTTCTCATCAGTTCTATGCAAGGTGAAGTACTTGGCATTTTAAAACTGGCTGTTACTTCATTAATTAATTTCTGAAATATCCTGAACATAATTCCAAATGAAAAAAAAAATTAATTGTAAGAACTTAGTTCAATAATAGGATAGTTTGAAATTTGAACTCTTACAAAAATAATGTTATACAATATTGTGTGTCTGTTACCCACATAAGTCATTGAAACAGCTTGAGCTGGAAGAGATCCAAAAAGATTGAGCCCAACTTGTGACTTAACACAGGGCAGCCTAAAAATTAAACCATACCTCTCAGAGTATTGTCCAAATGCTTCTTGAACACAGGCAGTTTATGTGTATCATGTGTATGTTAGAAATGTAAAAGGATATAGTCAAATGGACACAGAGACAGATAGAAAGTACAAAGAATTAAACCCTGTTCAGACTGGGACTGTTCCTGACACTTCAAAACAGGAGGTTTGAATGTCCTAAGTCTTCATAGTTGAATATAATTGACAAATCAAAATTCTGCTCTCTTGACCTTTTGTTTTGATATTGTGGCTTATATCTCTTGAATATGTACAGCCTAATTGATGGAATTATGTGTATCTATTTATTGTCTCAATCTCATCTGTAAGTTTACAATTGTATTAACTTTGGGTGCCATCCAGCAGTCTTTGTGATAGTGGTGTTGCATTCCTTATCAAGACTCCTATTAGCATGCACATTTTCAAGTCGTGCCTGCATTTAGGTTGTGAAGCAATAGTGGGTAGCAGGGAGGGCAAAGCAATGGAGGTTATATTAAGAAGGTCCAAAGTCTTACTGCTTATTTTAAGTCCTGAGCTCTTCCATAGCTGAGTAACTTATATCTTGCCTGGCTTTTTACTTTCTGGCCTCTGTGCCCCAGCTATTAACTTTGTTTTGAACATCAAATATTTTCTTGTTTAATGCTACCTTTCGGATAACTTTTTAGTAAAAGAAGGGAAGGTCCCTATATGTTGGCTATGATTGTATTGTTTAAAAGACTACTCAGACCACAGAGAAGGGTGGGATATCAGAATTAGTGTTGACATGCTCTGTTCTCCAAACATAACCACATTTCTATTTGGGGCGCACACTTCTTAGTTGGCCTTTGTCCTTTTGACTCCTCTCTCTGGGTTGATTCTTAAGTTGATTCTGTCTCCTGAACAAAGGAAAACATGGCTTGTTTTATGTAGTCATGGACAAAAACAATTGAATTTGCAGCTGACACTCTTCTGTGTCAGAGTCTTCTGCGTCTCAAGATAATAATTTGGTATGGGGTTTGGAGAGGGGTTCTGTTTCTTCTGCTTTGCCTTTTTGAAAAAGCCCATGTGGTATAGCTGTTGAATTAAGCATATTGTAAAATTTAAAACTCTTCAGATGCTGTGTACAAAATGCATTTAATCCCATGCCCTAGCAACTGGCAATGTGACTTAAACAGTGTTGCATCACATCCCTTTATATGGATGCAGTGGTTGAATGAATGTTTTGCTACACTTTTTCTCTTGACCTGACAATATGTTGAAGGTTTGACACAGGTTTTAAGTACCGATGGCCTTACTTTGACAGTAAGAGATGCATTAGTACATTAACTTTCTCTCTTAATCCTTGTTAGTCGTGTTTGATGTTGGCTTTCTGACAGCAGCTAGGCAGAAAGCATGACAACTGAATGTCATCTTTTCTGTGCCCTTGGTTAGATCTGTGGCTTCCCATAGTTGAAGGCTTTCTCTGATTAGGTAGAATTACTGAAAATACAAAGTCTGGTAAAAATCTTGGCTGATGCAACTATTAGTTGTAGGGGCTGTGTGTAACACCTCCAAAGGCTTGTATCTTCCCACAGTGCAGAGCAGCTCCTCTCAGAAGTTTATTATCAAGGTCAGCCCTCATTTGAAAATAAAGGCCTGAACACTGGTTTGAAATGGTAAAATGAAAAATTGTTTGTAAACAACCCTTAGCTGTTACCAGTATTGCTTTTACTGACCCTCGAACAGACCCTGTGTATCCCATTTTCCTCAGCAAAAATAACTGTTCCTACTGCAGTTTTTGCCACTGAACATTTTGTTCTTAGCAGTCCTTTCACCTGCTCCATCCCATTTCTTTCCATGGAGGTTCTTGGGCCTCCACAACCCTTGTTTAGGAGGTGCTTTGTGTCTGTGTGTATCCCTCACGCACAAAATGAATTCTCCATTTATTTCCCATCATAACTAATTTTGTTTCACTGGAGAAGAGGTGAAGTGTTTAGCAGAATATGAAGCAAGTTTGATTTGAAAATGAACTATTGGCTTGCTTGCTTCTATTGCTTTGGAGGTGTTTTTTTAATGCAACTAGGTGCTGCCAGGTTTTGAATGAAGTAAATGGCATTTTGGATTAATCTCAAATACTAAATCAGTGTCAAGATTGAAGTCACACTGTTTGAAATCTGCTGTGGATGTCTTATCCCTTAACTCCCATATACTTGTTACATTTACTACTAAGGCCTGTCTTCCGTAGCATAATCTTGCCACAGTCTCTGGGAGAACTTCATCCAGAGCACCTGTCCTTTAAGTCCTGCTGCTTCTTCATCTGTTCCAACATCTCACCCTTCCCTCCTAGTGCATTTTCAGAGTTAATGTTGCAATGCTTGTAAAAGCTGGGGATTTTTTTCATATTATTATATAGGAGATACTGTTTCAAATAAAGCTTGACATACAAGTATCTGTGCCTCATCTCCAGGAGCTTAGTTTTAAGGTCTTAAATACTACTTCTTAATCCTTGATTAGGTATGGCGGTGAAAAATAGGCATCCTTTGTGCGTAGTAAGATGCCTGGTTTTAAATGTGTAATTTTATTTTGGAAGATGAAAATGTGGTAAAAATGCAAAGAAAAAGGGGGGGGGGGAAATCCTCTTCTTTTGACTTCAGGACATCAGAGGAATGACTAATCACTTTTAACACTGATAGACTTGAAATAAAGGCATTGTTCCCTGAAATAGGTGGCCTGAGTGGCTGACCTAATTTGCCTTTTAGACCATCAGTCCTGACAACTTTTTGAGTAACTTTCCCAGAAACAGGGAGGAAACAAGTATACAGGAGGTATTCCACGTCAAATTCTTTGACTCTGTGTGTCTGTAGTAGTGTCATCAAATGAGCTTCAGCTGCACTAGATGCTGGACCTTTGTGCTTCAGGGGTGGAAGACTGTATTTATTCCTTTCAGAACAAGAACTTTTCCTTCCTCTGTAGGGCTGGTTCACCAAAAGTTAGAAAAAGCTGTTTCCTTTCACAGGTAACCTGTAAGATCTTGGGACTGCTCTGCAGTGGTGTTACAAGCCAGCTCTGTTGGCTGATGTAGCATGTGTCTGTCTCCTCCACTAGGCAGATGCTCAGCCTAGGGGTGCTGTGTGCTCTTCAGTGCTTTTCTAAACTACAGACTGGCACTTCAAAATACATGATAAACCACCAGCATGAGTTAAAAGATGTGATTGTCTTAGTGATGTTAAAAACCTGGCGTTTTTCCTTTAAAGACTGGAAATCAGTACACTTGGCAGTGCCACCTGTTAGTGGCAGTGTTTGACAAGAGGCTGTGCCTTGGGCAGGGATCTGAAACTTCAGTTCCTTCTAAGTCCATCTCACAAAATACCAATTATGACTGACGAAGTTCAGCAGAAAGCACAGACAGTTCATCTACTTTCTGCAGAAACATATTTTGAAATGCACCAACTTGAAGAATCATGAGAAAGGGCAAACACAATCTTTTTAGAAATTGTACTGGGGAGGAGTGTAAATGAAATATCCTGAAGGGATAACAGCAATTGAAAAGGCAGCTTTACAAAAAGTGCTTCTCCTTCAGCAATACCAAATTGCATTGGGGGGGAGGGGGGGGGGGGGGGAAAAAAAATAGCT
>NDXB01009801.1:116872-208487 GCA_002631895.1 Agapornis roseicollis
GGGGGATAAAGAAAATCTGATCTTTTCTATGCTTTGCTGTCTGTTGGTTCCTTCTACATCACAACCTCATTTGAACTTAAGCTTGTTCCTAAAGGAATTACTTTAAAAACCCCATGTATTTAAAAAGTAGGTCACCTTTACTGGAAGACAGTATTTAGTAATCAGAATTAATTTCATATCCTGGAAGGTTTGTTTTTCTTCTCAGCTTTATTTAATCTTTCCACAGAATGATTGAAGTATCTGCAAATGTACATTAGCCTTAATTGTTTGTTACAGCTCTGGAAAAAATAATTTGTCATTTCTCAAGAGTATGCATTTGCTGTGCTAATGCTGGTCTCACAGCTTTGGTTAGAGAATCAGTTTTGGGGACCCCTGGAATCTAGAACCTTCATAACTAGGAAAGCTCTTGCTAATTATCTATACAGCTTGAGGATCTGATTTTTTTTCCCCCTAAATTCTAGTTATTGCATTTGCCAGAGGGCAAAATCAATATATTTTATTCTTATTTATGCATATATCTATACATATACCCACAAGTATACTTGTACACCCAGGATTTTCATCATGTCAGGTCAAAGTATTGGTTTTTGTTGACAGACAAGGTGTCCTGGGTTCAGCAGTAGCAGTCAGCTAAAGGTGTCTTTAGGGCATTATGCTGAAACTTATCTGCTAAATCCTTTAGCTGATTTTTGCACTGTTACTGAATCTGCTGCCTGAGCAGACACTACCTCTAGGTGCTCATTTCTATATCTTTACCATGTTGGTACAAGCTTCTGCTTGGCTGTGTGATGAACTGGATAGAGGATTGATTTAAGCTAAATACGACCCAGTAAAAATAGTTGTTTTGGTCTTGTTGGTTCAAGTGTTAGTACAGCTGCTTATGCTGGCAGATTTCAAAGTCTACAACCATGGGAGTGAACCTCCTAAGTACCTGCAGGGAGGCTTAAAACAGAGGAATCTCTAGAGACTGACTTAAAGTCTCACCTGCTGGGAGCTGTCTGCAATTGCCCTGCAATTGACCACTATGCATTTTTAGCAATAAATGATTAAAAAGTCAGTAATAAAAAGTGGGATACTGTGGAAACACTGGATATGAAGTTGAACATGCTTTTCAAAGCAAGTTGGAGTCTCAATTTGAAGTTTATTTAGAGCTTAAAATTGGTGGCTGGCTGCTGTAACTGTGTATTAGATTTGGTCTCTTGAGTCATGGTAAGTATGAGTAAATCACAAGAACTTTCCAGAATACTTAATGTAAAATTGCTTTTCTCAAGCCTAATAAAATCCTGATACTGTACATATAAGCAAATATGAATCTTCCTGTTGGGTACCCAAGATGAGATGTCCCCTCACTGATGTTGTAGAAGGGATTTCCCATGGAAAGAAATTAAATTTTCTGACTCTTTACACTTACTTAGTCACAGACAGCTTAAAAGTTGTGCTGTCAGATCTTCAGCAAAAAGGAAAATTATTGAGAAAAAATTACTTTCCCTTTGAAGTGTATACTTTAGAATTCAGTATATTCCTCTTCTACTTGATAATTTGGCTTACTGGCATGTTACATTGAACTTGATTTATTTTGAATTAAAAAATAGTGCTTTTTTGTTTACATGGCTGTCTTTCAAAATGCGCAATCTGACAATGGAAATCAATATGGAATCAAGATAAAAGCTGCTTTACGTGCACTGTTTTAAAGCTGAGGGGAGACGTGTGTCTCTTGACTAACAAAGACAATTTTATAGGTGTGTGGATGTACATACACATATACATGTGGATGTATGTATGTACACCTCTTGTTTCCCCAGCTCTTAGATCTCAAGACCGTAAGTCTTCCATGTGAAATCCACATTATGGTATGACACTTAGAAAGCTGTTTTCATGGATTACCAAGTTGCTTCCCGTGTGTCAGAAATGTTGGTGAGGCTTTTAGATGTTCCCTGCAAGCAGCTTTATCTGCCAGTGTCACTTGATATCTCCCTAATACAAAGTGGTTATTTGTATTCCTGATGGGCAGCACTGCTATTTATGCTGTTTAAATGGAGATAGATTCAGTTTTTTTAACCTGCCAGTGACATTCTCAGGCCTCTGTGAATGGGTGAAACTCCATCATTTGGTTTAAGCATTATAGGATTCCTAGAAATCACAAGCACACAGAATCAGTGAAGTCTCAGAGATGTCACTGCAAAGGATATGTTTTTCTGGTGGCCCCATTTGTTTCTAATCATGTTGAAAGACTCCTGGTGAACTCCTTCTGGTAGCCTTTTCCCCCACCCCAGCTGAACTTTGGCATTCTGATTGTCTTGCCAAGGCTTCAAAACTGTTACTGTACAGTGTCTTTGAAGATTTCACACAGACCTTCTTACAAGCAGGTCATTGCAATAGCCAGTCTATTACAGAATATGCCTTGGTAGTCTCTTCACTCTGTGCAGTCAGGTACAGGACATTGATAATTGAGTTTACTTTTATTTCACATGATGATTTTCCTCTGAATTTCTTTTGCTTATTTGAAGCTTTTCTGTAGTGCTGTTTTGTGCCTTTGTCAAACACATGGCATACTGATAGGTTCTTAAATAAATAATTGCAACCTACATTTGCAGGACTGCTTGTTTTTCTGTGGAACTAGGATATTTAGGACTCTTGGCATAAAGGTATTTAATGGTTTTACACAATTAGTACAAAACCAGGCTCTTGTAATAGCTTGGAATATAATTTTGGCAGAGCAAAAAATACACTTGCTTTATGCTTAATGTGGTGGTCTTGTGATCTTTGCTATTAGTCATATTTATTTAAGCGTGTACTGTATGAATTTTAATATGGATTTGACCATAGACTTGTATCAGAATTGGGGCAATAATTTGAAATAGTCTAGTCTTTGTCGGACATTTATTTTACTGTGCTTGTCTCCTACCAAGTAAACTGTAAGACGTGCTGTCCCATTACCCTCAGTGTAAAAGGTCAAGTGCATCAACATCACAAATGTAGTACGGCCAAATCTGAAACGCTTCTGGGTCTGCATTTGTCAGAATTTATGAAGTCAGGGAACAGCCTGTGTCAATGCAGCTGACACTAGTGCAGACATCTTCTAGAGTTTTTACTGTGTACAGCAGAACAGTGTTTCTTGCTTCACCATCATCTTCTCTGCTGCCTCTCCACCAGAAAAAAAACCCCACTCTTTTATTCCTGATCTGAAGGAATGATGTTAAGGTGTTAAAGGTAATGAAGTAACACTACCAGAATGCTTGGTAGGATGTCATGACTGGACAATGACTTTATTTAAAAATTCACTAAATAACCAGGTTTCATACAGGTGAATGGTGAGGCTTCTCAATCATATTCCATTTTAAGCTAACTTTAAGTTGGGTTTTTTTTTTTTTTAATATATAAATTGAGTGGTCAGGTTTGTGATAAAGTTTTTTTTTTCTCTTCCTTTTGCTCACTTTAAGATAGTGGTTGGCTTTGAAAATTTTACATACAAGTATTTCATATTGGCATACTACCTCAGACACATGAAAAAAAAGTTCAGTGCTAGAACTGTGGGATCTGTTCACCTCTGTAGACACAAGTTTCTGCTAGACCAGAGAGGATTATGAAATGCACAGCAAGGAAAGAGTGGAGTTTGGGATGTGTATTCAAGCATATTTTTCATGTGAGTAGTGGTGCTTTCGGTGATGCTTCAGATTATTCTCTCTTCTCAGAGACAAAGCTGGGGCATGGGGGAAGAAATCTCCAATTTATCTTGGTGTATAAAATCTTCTCACTGAAGTCAGCTGGGTTTTAACTTATTTTCTTCTGTGTTTTCCTGCTGTCTATGAACATACTGCTTTAAAGCAGGATGAGTCTGTGGAAGGAGATGGTATTTCCAGTCTGTGAGAGAGACAGTGGTTCTCATTGGTTCTCACGCCCCTTTGTTACAATGTCCAACTGAGAAGTCTTTTAGCTACTCTAAAAATTACTCCCTTTAACCAATTAAATTTAGAATTAGGAAAAGATAACAAGCAAACGCTCTTTTAATAGATCTTTATAAACTACAGGACTGGCTTCGTGGGGAAGCATAAATTTAATTAACAGAAAAGATAAGCTAGCTGGGGGGAGCAGGTGGTGGGGTGTGTGTGAGTTTGGGTTTGCTTCTCCTTGTCCTGATCTTGGAAGTATTCAGAGCCAGGTGGGATAGAGTTCTGAACAGCATGATCTAGTGGAAGATATCCCTGAACATGGCAGGGGGGTTGGATGAGATGACCTTTAAAGGTCTCTTCTAACTCAGACCATTTTATGATCTTATGAAGATATGTATTTTCTTTAGATGGTGGAAGTAACTCCTGACTCTGGGGCAGACTTGTATTTTCACTTAGGCTCTTGTTTAAAACTTGTCAGACTCCAGCAAAGAGATGCTCATTTAATTGTTTGGTTTGGTACAGGTGTATGGTGCCTGGAGATGGCTCACGTACTTGAGTTGCATCAGGAGCTTTTCTAATTGGGTGATTCACCTGTCACAGACAGTAACTGAGGCCTCAGAAGGCAACACAGGGAGTATCATGAAGCCTTGCATTCTCTACTGATCCCATTTGCTTTAACACCTTAATGCATTTTAATCCCTTACCAGATCCTATATTACAAGAATAATTTAATTGCAGCTTAAGGGCTGGGAGTCTTACAAAGCTGTGAACTTTGGTCACGTTTGGGGCCTCTTTTTTCTTTACCATGTGCATTTGTTAGCCAAGCTAGAAAACCCTGTTAGAGACACCCGAGTAACATGTTGCTTGCTTTTTCTTTGGTGTGAGAGGGCAATGTTTTTGTCAGAGCTTGCCTTTCAGCCCTGCAAACCCAGCTGCCAGGGAAAGATGATAAATCTTTGGGAATTTTCTGGTTTGTCACTTTTGTACCCAGGAGCACAAGACTTTAATAAGTAACTTCCTTATTGCTAGCAAGTAAAACATGGGTGTCTGTGGCTCTAACTGAATTTTGTACTGACAGTTGAGATAAGGACATTCTTCCTCAGTTTCTTCTAACTTTCTTTTGTTCTGTGTGAGGGTATACAGCAGTGGTGCACCATACCTGCCACACAGATTAATCACCTCACCAAACAGTGCCAGCCTTTTTTGTTCCATGAAAATCTGGTATCAAAACTGCTTGTTATCTTTCTGGACTCTTAACATATGCTGTATTGTGTCTCTTTTTAAATGGAGAATAACATGACAAAAATACATGTATTTTCTTAGCCCAAGGTGGCCTAATGTCCTACTACATTTTTTTCCTGTCCCATTCCTTGGGAAATGTTGCTGGCTTTGTCTTCATTAGACTTCGTCAATGACATTTTGCAGGTGTGTAGTGTACGACATGTTTATTTACTTGCACATGAACTTTGAGGAGGGCATATTAGTGTTTAGTAATGTCCATGATTAAGATCACTATGGTCTTGCAGAGCTCACAGGTCTTGCAGTGAGTATGCTCACTAACGCATGCTCCTAGGAAGCATCTTGTGTCTGCATTTTGCAGAAGCAAGTAATTAAACTGAACTATCTTTCCTTGCACAAGCTGTTGGAAGCAGCTGTGAGAAAATAAAGTAGAAACTTAAGGGTGTACCATGCAGAATCTGTTGCAGTTATTTCTGTGATCATGAGCTGGCTACTTCTGTTCCAAAAAATGAATTTAGAAATGTCTCAAATAGGCTCATGGATGTTCAAGAGGGTTGTGAGCAAATGCCTATTGAGGATAACTCTGGCTAATACTTTAAATTCTGATTGGTTTTTTTTAACCCTAGGATCATAGGTTTGAATGAAAAATATACTGCACCAGACTCTTTAAAACTGTTTATTGTGTGCATTAGTATTGCAAAGAAAACAGTGGGAGTTCTGGAGGGAACAGGAAATATACTTAATTCACAGTGGGAGAAATGAATGTAGGAGTCAAACCAGTTGTATGCACTATGGCTCAGTGCTGAATGAACCCTGAACAAATTGCTGATAAGCCAGCTTTTTTTCACCGTAAATGCCTTGTATGCCACATAAGCACATTACATTGCTGAACACAGTGTGTGGATAGTCACACCTAAGTCTGGATGCTTGATTGCCTCTGTGTGCTAAAAGCACTGCTAAAAAGCTATCTTAAGTTACTTGCTTGAAGCAGAGCTGCAGTTCTGTCACTGCTACTTTTTCTCTTGTAGCACTTCAGAATTTTATCTTTAGATATATCATGGTGCATGTTGAAATAGGCAGGCTTTAGGGTTTATTTCCACTACCTGAGTTTTGATCCATCTCTTGTTTGTTTATGAGAATGCTTAGGAATTGTCTCTCTCCCTGCATGGAGTTACTTCATGCTGTAACCTCTGATGAAGAGTGATTCCTCAGCTTCAGTCAGTGCGTGGCGGTGACAGCAGACAGCTGTAAACCTTCCAAAGTCTGTGGTCAGATGTATTTGGCAGGCACAGAGGATGACTTTAGAATGCTGTTAGCATCTGTGTTGTTATCCTTGTCCAGGCTCCCTGCACAGTATCAGTCTGGCCACAGGTGTTCTAGGTGTCAGCTGCTCTCCTGCTATGTGGGGACATTTATGCATGAAGGTGGATGCTTGCACTAAAACAGCTGTGTTAGGTATGCATAGGTTTAGAAATGAATGCATTGCTCCAGCAGTCATCACAGGCAAAGCGGATATAGCAGATTTGCATAGTAATTTGTTTTGAAGTTCAGTTGGTTACATGGACTGAGGTATGACTGAGCTGTGATTTGTGATTGAAGTTGTCTGCTGCAATTCTGTACAGAAGCAGAATCTTATATAAATCTTATTCTAAAAAATTGTCTGGCCTTGGGAAGGAGAGTTCTACATGAAAGCACAGGCTTTCAAGAACTTGCTTCTCCTCCCACCCCCTCTAGTTTCAAAAAGGTAATTGCTCAAAACATCAGTTCTTTCTGAGCATTCAGCTTTACAAAAATTGCTAAGGCAGGTTTTCATAGCAAGTGAAACTTTCTTCACCCCCAACATAGAGTTGCAAGTTAGTGATATCCTCTAGTTTTCCATGAAGGCTTAAATCTCTTCTGTTGTTGATGAAGTAACAATATTGTGTAAGTAACTCACTGTAAGACTTCTGATTGACATCAAGGTCATTTCTTCAATTTGGACAGGCAGAGATAGTTAAAATAAAATTGTATTTTAGGATTTTGTTAAGGAGAGTGTGCTGCCAATGTACTACCCGGCACTTTCTTTTAAAATGTATTTGACCGCAAGTTAATTAAGTTACTTTCTGTATTGGCTGATAAATACTGGGATGCTCCTACCTGGTTTGTTTTGCTTTAATATACCTAAAGGAGAGATGGATCTTAGCACCTTGTAGTCTGTTCTAGATAGAATGGTTAAATGTCTGTGTTTAAGGATCACTTGCTGTAGTGCAAATAGCCATGTTATCCTGTTGTCCTATTTCACTATGTGCTCTGAAACATCCAGGCAAATAGTTGAGACTTGTCTGTTTTGGTGTCCAGCTGGTTTGCCTCCCAGAGTTTTGAGGCTGTTGCTGTGTTGGGACTTATTCTGAAAGGTCTCTAAAGAATTTTCACTACTGTTCTTCAACTGCAAGAGGAAATTGCTCTCCCTCCGACTTCATGAGAACCTAATTACCATTTCCTTCGGAAGAACATCTGTAGGGCTGTGAATGAGCAAGCTGTAACAAAACAAAAAACTTCCATGATATTCCTCCACTTCCCTGGTTCCTCATGTTCGGTTTCTATTGCAAAGCCCTACCTAGCCTTTCTTCATTTTGATACACTTCAAAGAAAGCAACCCTTTTGAGCCTGCTGCCTGCTAAATTGGGTTGTTTAGCTTGCAACAAGAAGTATTCTCATAAAGGATCTGGTAGCTTTTCCCCTATTAGTAATAGAGGGAGACCACTGTGGCCTTGGTAATTTGAGTCTCTGCACTGAAAAACAAAAAAAGGGGGAAATATGAACTGGGGGAGGAGTTAAATCTTTCTCCCACTCCCTTATACCTGGTTTAAAACCTGCCAGCCCCTCTGAATAATTCATCAATCACACAAACATTGACCCTAGTTTTTGGACAGGGGAAGTATTACATGCTTAGCTTAAAAAGTAAAAACAAAATCCCATACCCCACCAAAGAAGGACATCTGTTTCTAACTTCAGCTTTTTATTTTTTTATCTTTCATTTTTTTTTTGTTGGTAAATCTCCCAGACAACAGCAGTTCTGTAGAGAGTTTAAATATGAAGGAATGGCAGGACGGGCTAAGGGCACTTCTACCGAACATTAACATCAACTTTGGTGGACTGCCCAATGCTTCTTCCCCCTCCAACGCCAACCACAGTGTACCAACGTCCAACACTGCCACCACCGACAGCCTGAATTGGGACAGCCCTGGCAGCTGGATGGACCCCGCAATCATCACAGGTAACCGTTTCTCACTCCTTCAGCTCCGCTGGCAAACCATCAAATGGGTATTTGGCACAAACTGATTTAACATCTGGAAAAAAAGAAAAAGTCAGTATGCGGTGGTCTCTTCCAGCTTCCATCCACAAAACCTCAAGGGTCCAGGAATTTTTTGTGGAACTGCTAGGTATAACAAAGTGTCACTTAGGCCTTTGCAATGCATGCCTGGGACCTTTGCAGGCAGTCAGGTGGATCAGCGCTTATCTATAGGGTCAATCTGTAGGTGTCCCTTCTGTTGGGTTGCATGTCCGGTATGTGCGCCGCTCCTGAGGCACTGAAGGCATTCACTGGACTTTGTTATTTAAAAAGGGACATACTCCACTTGTTTATAAAGCTCTCTTTTATAAGGCTGTCTGGTTGTGTTTCCCTGTTAGAGAGGTCAAAGCATGATTCAGGCAGGCAGAATAGGAGGTGAAGCATGCAGCGTACTGATAGTTTGGTGTGGTAAGGTCACATCAACAGAAATGCAGTTCTTGCAAAGGATGTTTTATAGAAAAATGTGTGGGTATGAAGTGCTCTGAGGAGGAACTTTTTCCTGTCTGGATTTAATGTTAAATGTTTTGCAGGCAGGGTAATTATATATAATAATGTAAAATGCATTTGCTGTCCAAACTAATCATATTTTCTCACTGTTGCTGTTTGTTAGGTTAAATTGACCTCCTTCATGCTCAGCTTATTGCTTCTACTCTGACTTGCCTGTATCCCTGTTTTTTTCTTCTTTTCATAGGTATCCCAGCTTCCACAGGAAACAGTTTAGACACCCTTCAAGATGACAATCCTCCACATTGGCTAAAATCTCTTCAGGCCCTCACAGAGGTGGACGGCCCCAGTGCAGCACCGTCACAGACGCACCACAGTAACCCCTTCAGCACACAGATCCCTCTGCACAGAGCCAGTTGGAATCCCTACTCTCCTCCTTCAAACCCCACCAGCTTCCATTCCCCACCTCCAGGCTTTCAGACAGCCTTCAGACCCCCCAGTAAAACCCCCACAGATCTACTACAGAGCTCAGCGCTGGATCGTCATTAGGAAAGGAGGAAGAATTAAAAAAAAAGAAAAAGAAAACCCAAAACGTTAGAAATGCAGGAAGTGTCCCACCCTGACTCCTCCCCATGCCCACCTACTGTTTCCTGTCATATCTTTCTTTCTGAAGAATCCAGTTCCTGATCAAACTTCCCTCCCCAAATGCAATGCCATCACAGGGTCATGACTGTATCTTTTTGTTAAGTTTCTGCTGAGCCAGTGTTTGAAATACACTGTTTGAAATATTTCTAACCATTTTAAGGAAAAAAAAAAAAGAGAGAGAGAGCAATCAAAATGCAGTCTCAGTGCTTAAGGAGAATAGTACCGTCTTACGTCTTTTGCATATGAGTATTTCTGCCTAGTGGAAAAGTGTCAGTCTGCAGTAGGGGAAAAATGCAATGCAGAATCAAATGCAGAGACATGAAAAGGGTATTTCATTTAAATGACATTGCTGAACATGTGGGACAAGCAGTGGCCTAGCATTTATTTTGCATTCAGTGTGGCACTACGCAGGGAAATTGCTGTGTTGGGGTTTGGTTTGGTTTTTTATTTTATTTTTTTGAGAAAGGGATTTTATTGTGTCAGTCAGTTTGACATGGAGTGTGTTGAAAGACAGAACATGTATAGCTATGAGTAACTGGCATGTTGCTAAAGAGTGGCTTAAAGAGGGGAGAATAAGATTTTTCTTTAATTTTGGCTTTAGATTTAAGGTAAACCTTAATGTTTTAAAAGTATTCACAGATTTAATACCTAGCGTATACATAATATAATCATAAGCAGCTGAAACACGAGTGATATTTACTTCAGCCTTTCTGTCTCCTCTGTTTAGTCTCTCTTTCTTTTTTTTTTTTTATTTTATTTTTTTGACATAAAAAAAAGATCCACCTGATTAGGGCACTCTGGGATAGCACTGCATTGGGGCCACATGATCACCATCAGGAGCAACCTCTGACCTCCTCTGCCTGCAGCTTTTACTTAACCCTGTAGTTTCTGGACGTTTGTGCAGTATTGAAAAGACAGGAAAAAAAGAAACAGATAAATAAACATGGTTATAACCTGACGCTAAAACTAAAACCAAGGAAATGTACCTCTTTCTTCAGAATTAAAACTAAAATCTTAAATAAAACAGAAAACTTGATGATGACTTTGTGTTTGCTTTTCATTTTTTTAAAATTTGAGTTTTTAATTACTGCATCTGGTAAAACTATGTCATTGCATGGGCTGTTATTTCCTGTTCATCTAGACTGGAGATACTTTTTTCATGGGCATACTGCTCTGCATGATGACTTCTGTACTGGAGGGTAGAAAAAGCGTGCAGTCTTTACATTTTTTAAAGGGATTGTTGTCTTCACTCACAGCAGTAGCTAGAGGCTGTGTGTTTCTAACCTTTATTGGTGGTATCTGTTTAGATCTGAAGCCTGAAACCTTGTTTCTGTGTTCTGATTTAAATGCCATGGCACTTGGGGCAGATAGCATGCAATAACATGTCTGAAGGTGTGGTGGAGGATTCTAGTTACCAACTTCAGTTTCTGTCAGCAACCTTGCTTAAAGGTGTAAAATAATTGTCACTGCACAACAGGAGATGAAGAAATTTTAGCATACAGAAGGCCCCCAACAAGCTCTTGTGCCTCCAGCCAGCTATATTTAAAACCAGCAACCTTGTGATTGGGGTGCTGCATTGATGGAGCTCATGAGGATGACAGAGAGCCTGAAATCCTAAAGATGCCTGTGCAGAAGGATTTCTCACTTGGTATTAGCTGTATAGTTCTGCCTGGCTCCCCTCCTAAGTATTTGCTGCTGGTGGGGGAAAGGATGGGAATTCCTACTGTGGAACTTCGGGCACCTAATGAGTGTAGGGGGCCACTGGCCTTTCACAGTCCATGGAGCGGGAGCAAGTCCTGAATCAATCACTGGAGAGGGGAACCAGGCATTGAATCTGCATATAATTACTCAAAATATCCTGCTTTGTAAAACATTACTTGTTGGTGGTTACCTGCTGTTGTTCTTCTCTTACCTGTGTTGATGTTTAGTACTGTATTTGCTGTCTATTTAAGGAACTGAATGTACTGTTTCTGGACAGGCATGGTTGCTGCAGATTAGCAGTTGGTGTGCTCTGATTATCAATTATCCATTGATGCCAGCATTCCCCTGCAAAGCAGACAACAGTTTTGCCACTCAGTCAGCCCTTGCTCAATCCCCCACTCTAACTGGTGGTGGTGGAAGAAGTGTTGCAGACCTGGGACATCCTCTCTAGTGTCAGTGCCTGCTGCTGCCCCTGCCACTGGGGATGCAACCCAGCAGGAACAGGAGGTGCTGGTGAAGCTGTAAGGGGCTTTTTTTTTTTTTCTCTCCTTCCTCACTTGTTAGACACGGGCATTTTTTGACCTTTTACATTCCCGTTTTAGAGGCGTCCCCTTCCTGACCCTGAAAATAAGCCAGCCTTCCAAAGCCGCTGTAATTGTTTCCTATGCGTCACAGCAATTTCTGAAGCTTACTGGGTTTTGATTTGTCTCTGTCACAGTTTAGGAAGTGTTGAGGGAAACCTATGTCTATGGCTTGCTACTGCTAGAGAATAGGCTTCATTTGCTTGGGAGAACCATACAAGAGCTTGTGTGGCTGTCCTACTTGCAAACTCTTAGCCTTCAGGCCAAGGTTTACAACTAGAGTGATTTTTCTCTTTATGGTCCTGCCCTCCCTAAGAGACTTCTTTGTGGGTAACATTAGTGTTATTAAAACGCATCAGTTCATGTTGTGTGGGGGTGCAGCTTCTGCCTCCCTTACCTTAATTTTATCTACTGTTTGATGGTAATTCCTGCATGTCCCCCGACCCCAGTGGCAAAGCAACCTGGCAATTCACTGTTCAACCATGTGGAGCTCAATTTGTTTCTCCTGAGGTTTTTGTCGTTGATGGACTTTTGCTGTGACAAAAGATCCTGTACAGGAACAGCCACTGAAAGGAGAGCATACTTGTGTCTGCTTTGTCCATGTGATTATCTCAATGTATGGTCTGTACTCTTGCAGCTCTTAAGCAAAGAGCAGTCCTTGACTAAAAGGCTGGTGGCCTAGGACTAGCAACACATTTGGTAGATGGTGTCTGGTACAGATGAAATTGGAGAAGGAGAATGGACCAGACTCCTCCAAAACAGACATGAAACGTATTGAGCCATAATTTATTTATTACTCATTGTTAGCCGAGAAAATGTTGGTACAACAAGTTGTGTTGCATTTTCAAAGAATTGTTAATTTAAATGTAGTAATTTGGGGGGCAGCAGTGCTGGATTGCTCCTGAGGGTTTCTGGCTGCTGCCCTTTTTGTTATTTTTTCCTTTCTTTTTCTTTATAGTGTGTAATAAGGGAGCAGTCTTTTTCTGAATTACAGCTTCTACGTAAGGTGAAGAGCCCTGCATAAATTCCTTTTTCTTCCTTTTATAACTCCCATTTCCTCCTTGCGAGTCAAACCTGAGCAGGTATGTGCCCTTATAAATGCAGTGTCTAGAAAGGACTGCTTTAACCGTACTCAAACACCATTGCCAATTTCCATGACAGTTTTTAATCATGAAGTTGAGTTTGTATTCTAGTTCCTGAACTTCAGACATTTGTTTTCCTTCCCCTCCCTTGTAGACTCTGTTGTCCAAAAAGTATGTTCTGCTTTTGTTTTTCTAAGATGCTTATTTAATGATAGGCATTCAAGGTGTTGGATTGTAAGAAAAATGCAGTGTGTTTAGGTTGTCTTGTGGGATGTGGTTTGCTTTCGTTTCGGGTTTGGTTTTTCTGGTGCTGGTTTTGGGGTTTTTTGCTTTGTGATTTTGTTTGGTTTGGGTTTTTACAGTTTGCAGAGCTGGCTATCCTGCTGTGGAGACTTTTTTACTTGAGCAAAGAAGTCAAAGGAAGGGAGAAGGGGGTCATGCACCAGTTTCCTCCCTTACCCTTGCAAGGGAGCTTGGAAAAATACATTTGATTGTAGAACAGTTACCTATGTGCTTCTTGTTCATCCCTCTTCTCAGGATGTATGGAAGTTGTGTTGTGAAGGAGCTTAGGCTTGGTGTTGGTCTCCAGCATGCCTAAATCCACTGCATAGGTGCTGTATTGCCTGTGACTGATTCCTTCTGGTGAAAGCTGTAGTGCTGGAATAAAAACTTGCTGCTCATAACAGAGGTGTGTCAAGAAACACTGAGAGGCACCACAATGCTTGAAGTGTTAGGGGACCAGCCCTGCTTGAAGGGGTTGTAGGTACTCATAACGTCTTGAGGGGAATGAACTCTTCTCCAGTCTGGCTACCGGTGGTGTGTATTTTTAGCAGAGACAAAGCAAATAATGTGTAGTGCTTGTTGACTTAATCCATGCATTAAGAATAGTTGTTGCTTTACATATTGCAGTAGCATGGGCCTATATGGCTAGCTATAGGAGTGCCTTCCACTTCGCTGATTATCATTTGTTCTAGCTACATGTGGATGTAGTAACTGTAAGAGCTTGTGTGCCTTCCTCTTCACCCAAACCCCAGCATCTTTCTCCCTACTCTGGGACATTCCGCTGATGGGAAACAGCTCTCAGGTCTTTCTCTGCTTATGGCTGTGACAGTAAACAAAGCTCCTAAAGAGGAAGAAGGTGAAATATCATCGCAGCATTGGGTTACAGTTGTAAGAAATGGTGTAGCCTCATTATGCTCTGGTCTATGTGAAAGATCACTGTATATGAGCAGGATCTTCATCTCCCTATCCTTCTGGGATTTGCTTTTGCCCTAAGCTTACTGCTTTATGTGGTAAAGTGAAGGGTCCTGAGATGGAAATGGGCAAATGAAGTTCTTGCCATGCAAGTACAGGGAGCTAGGGTGACTTGCAGGGGTGCTGGAGTCTGAACTGCTGCGCTGTGAAGGTTTGAGGTGAATTGGATGATCCTGGCAACAACAGATGTGTTATCAGCCTTGTTGATGAAAACCATGTGTTTAGGGTGGTCTGATGCAGTGAGACTAGGTGTGGAAGTCATTTGAACAGAGGTTGGTTGTATCATGAAATTAGTGTAGAAAGGTGGTTGTTAATCTAAATCTGATGGAATAGTGATCTTCCTGGTGTGTGGTAGTCATGAGGAGCCCATTTCCTGCAGCACATTTGAGGTGGAGTGTTTCAGTGGGATACAGTCAAGGCACATTTACTGTTGCTTTCTCCTGTGGATCCTGTTAGACTGCTCTTTATCCCCCCCAGTCCTCAGACTTAACAAATTTGCCAAATACCTCTCCGTTCCAGAGATCCCTGGAGAGAGGCTGGAACTTACTCAGCTTGCCCTCTTCTTTCTACCAGCACAGCAGCACTCAAAATGGTAGTCTAGAAAGCTTGTACTTGTGGGTGGCTGTTCTTTTCAAGTTTGCAGTTAATATGATTTTGGAGTTTCATGGCTTTAGCATTTGAATGTTGCAAGTCCTAGCATTAAACCTTGTCCATGTCTTTAGAGTGGGTCTGAAACCTCTTCTGTTAGTGCCCACAGTCCTAGGAGGCGATAGTATGTTGAACTTCAGTGAAGAGCGTAAAGCTGTCACCAGAACTTGTTCAGCTCTTTCTGGTTGAACTTGCAGGTTGAGTGAGGTTTCTGGTGTGGAGTCTGATGTTTAAAGTCCCCAAATCCTGTTTTTATAAAGAACTGAGGGTGCTTTCTCTTTGTTCAGATGCTGAGCAGAAAGTGACTGATTGTAAGGTTTGCCTGGAGCAGAATCTGCAATGAGCTGACCTCGCAGCTATCTTTATCGCTCTTCAAATGGTTTCCTCTGGTTCTAGAGCCCACCTTTCTGTTGGATATTGCATGTGTACAATTTAAATAAGAAATAAGTAGAAATGTGATGTGTTGCATAATTGGATATTGCATTTGATGTTGTATAAAACATTATAACTAAACTTCTTGGAGCTTCAGCTTCCCTGTAGGGAAGCCAGCCTCTGAGACAGCTGGAAACCCCCTTTCCTGTTCTGGAGAAGATGAGTTTCTCTGGTGGTCTGCAGGGGGGGAGCCGGTGGGGAGAGCAGCACCTCATGTGCTGCTCTGGTGAAGAACAGTTGAGTAGATGGTGGCTCTTAACAGGAATTGCTGAGTAACATAGTGAGAATGTGTGGGATATAAACTTGTGAGGTTGTTTTTATTCCTGTTTACAAATTACTTCAAGCTTCTACATGGTTACCTTCCTTCTCCTTCCTCTTTGGCAGATAAACACAAACAGTGCTGCTTGGTGCCTTCCTAATGGTTGCCTTCCTGATGGTTACCTTCCCAGGCTGAAGCTGAGTGTAGCTCTTCACAACCTTCACTCTGCTCTTTGACAGGCTGGCCCAAGAGGAGAAGGAACTCAGGGCGACATGGGGAAACTGTGCTAGAGTTGGGCTTGCGGCCCTTAACCCACCTTTCTGCTGTTGGCTTCAGCCTCCTGCAAGCTTGAGATGACTTTCGAGGAAGACCTGGCTGTGGTCCTCCCTGCTGGAGGAACATGGCTATGTCTGGCAAGGTCTTGGGATCAAGTTTTTGTGGTAGGAAGCTAAAGTTTGCATCCCCAAAATCTCCCCAAGAAGTCAGGGAAACGTTACAGCAAGGAAACTTACAGATTTTATCAAGTAAATATTTTTTTAGCTATCCCTTGTGTGAAATGCTTGTTTTGAGTTGACGGCTGGCGCCGTGTGTAAAGCCATGGTGTCAGGTGTTTTATGGAAAATGGTCACTTCTTGTCAGGATATTTCAAAATCAGCACCTTTCTGGACATGTTTGGCAGAGATTTTTGTGTTTAAAGTGTGTCGTTTCAGTTTGCAGCGAGAGCAGATGTCAGCCTCATCTCCTGTAGCAAAAAAACCTCCCGCTTTTGGTTCTTAATCTTCGCTCAAATTCTGTGTCCCAGATGATTATTTTTTTAATAAAAAAATCTCCTTGGAAAGAGGGGAAATCATAGCGAGGTTTTATTTATTTCTTAAAGCATGGCAAGGGAGAGGAACAGAGAAGGAAAAGTCCTTATTCCCACCTTCATCAGTTTCCCTTTGTTTTTTCCCTGATTTTGTCTCTTAGACAAAAGACAGCTTCTTCCTACATGAACAAGACATTGGGCACTGCTGTTCCCTGGGCTGATCCTGGGCTGAATTCCTGGCCATGAAACCTGTTTTGGTGAGACAGAAGTGGAATAGTGGTCTGTGGGTATGGTGTCGAGGTACTCATGAGAGCCCAGAACGCCCACAGGGCTTTTGTCTGAATCCATGGCTGGCATTTCTGCATGCAGAGCCCCATTCCCACAGGTGGTCTGGGCAGTCTCGTGAGCAGCTGGGAGGGGACCAGAGAACATCTTACCTTGAAGCAGGATTATTCCCCTCCCTGTGTGTTAGAATTGGCTGGGAAAAGAGGGAAGACAGGAAGGTAAGGTTAGGATGTGAGCTGAAGGGAAGCGCAGAGCAGGTCCTGGTTTTCCTGTCCTTTCTACGACTTCAGTTGTCTTAGGAGAATGGAAAGCTTTTTCCTTCTTGTGGTGCTGTTGCTGGTAAATGGCTGCTGTGGGCATCATTGTCTTTTGATGGGTATCTAAAAACTTAGCCATCTGCTCCCTCCTCCTTGAAACCCAGCCCCCAGACCAGACTTCCTATAGATTGCTGATGTGAAAAAAAGACATAGGAGGTGGAATGGGGAGAGCTTCCTTTATTATTATTAGAAATAGAAAAAAACAATGTCTCTAGCCCTTTTTCCAGGGAGAAGTGGCAGTGGTTACTGCATGTCCACTAGCAGCTTTTGCCTTATCACAAGAATGTACTACCTTGTGTCTTCTAAGGCTATTTTTCCTTGAAATGTGATGCAAATGTGAATAGAACTGTAGTCGGCAGACGAACGGCTCACCTTTGTAGCAGGTTTGAGTATCGCAGTTTGCATCCTTGAGCACTGGATGGCAGGTGATGCTGGGGTTCACATCCTGGGTGCTCATTCTCATTCACTGCCCCATGTATGCAGCAGCTCCTGGGGCTGCTAGCACCTCTTCTAACACTGTGATGCCTCCAGAGGTGTGAACAGCATCTCTGTGTACACATGATGCCATGTTACTTGACAAGTCCCGGTGTCAGTTGTGCTACACAGGCAGAGGTCTGTCCTGAGGTGCAAACAGGAGCTGAGCTCCCCTGAAGCTCCTTGGCCAGGCTGTGCATGTACTGCCTGGAGCATGCTCCTCTTATTTCACCCAGGAAATCCTGGACAGAAATAAGAGTGTCATTGCTTTCTAAATGCAAATGATGGCATTTAGGCTAGTGCTTTGGGTGCTGCTGTACGTCTGATATACCTGATGTGAATTTCTGATGCAGGGGAGAAGGGATGAAAACCTTCAAGTTTTGGTGGTTGCTTTTTTGTTTGCTTGAGTTTTGGTTGGTTTGGGGCTTTTGTCTTTGTTTTGGTTTTAATTTTCTTTTCCCCTTCAGATGTGCTGGGTCATAGAAATCGCAGAATGGTTTGGGTTGGAATGGACCTTAAAGCTCATGCAGTTTCAATCCCCTGCCATGGACAGGCAGGGACACCTTCCACTAGACCAGGTTGCTTAAAGCCCCATCCAACCTGGCCTTGGACACTGCCAGGGATAGGGCAGCCACAACTTCCAGATAAATTCATATTTTCATCTTGACTGGCTCACTTTGCACGCTTGTCACTGCCTCCTGCAAGTCTAAGATTGTCTCTGTAGAAATGGGAGGATATGGTGAGTTCTGAACAGCAAAATCCCCCACTTTTCACTCTCAGCCTACATTCAAGTGCAGTGAATTGTAAATGCTTCCAATTCTGTAATGACATGGATTCCTTATTCCTTGTGACTGGCTGTCTTCACTTCCAGCCTTTGAAAGAGCCGGAAACAGAAAATCAGGCCCTTGTGTTTAGAACCTGAAAGTCTGCATATGCTCAGCCTATGGGTTAAGCTGGAGCTACTCAGGCTCAGCTTTATGCATCTCACATGTTACTGATGAATTAAAAAGCTTGTCCCAGGCTCTCTTGTTTGAGATGTGCATTTCTAGACACGATGGGAAATAGAAGGATTATATCAGAAAGCCTTTCAACATAACACATCAACTTTTCCCCATTTGGAAATCCAGGTGCAGTAACTGGCTCTTACGAGGTTTTTCCCTGAGCTCTGCAGAGTTCCAAGGAATCGATGGTGTTAAAATTAAAAGGGAAACAAAAGACAAAAAGGTCAAACAGCAGTTTAAATTTTCAAACCGGCCTCCCGAACTTGTTGAAGAGCTGGTGTTCCTCAAGGCTTCTGCAGTAGAGGGGCAGCAGGTCCCTGGGCCCGCCAGCCTGGCTGGGCAGGGCGCTGCTGGGTGACACCAGCTGGGGCAGGACCTGCGCTGCGGGGTGCCAGCTCTGCAGGGGCAGCTTCGACAGGCTTTCAGGGCTGCTGGTAAAGGCAAAAGGGAGAGGTGAAAGGGGCTGCAGTGCTGCAGGGAGCCTGCAGCCCAACCAGGTGATGCTGAGGCAGGGCAAAGGAGAGTCCTGGTCCTCTGCTCCAACCCCCCCTTGAAAAGAGCATATGCAAGGGTTTCATTGCTGTCAGGTGCTAGGTGGGGAGCACATAAGAGGGTGAGGCAGGGGAGTGACTGCCCAAGTGATGTGGACTTTTACACCTGGCCGCTCCTGCCTCCAGAGAGACTGAGAGCAGCCCTTGGCCCTGTGTGAGGAGCTGGAGGGCAGTGCCAGCACCAGGGCTGAGTGGTACCTTTGGAAAGCCAGGTTATTGCAGCCTGCCAGTGCCCCTGGGAACACAGAGCTGGAAAGGGCTGAAAGGTGGTAATCACGCCGGTGGTAGTGTTTCAGTCTCCCAAAAGCCTTCCTTGCCCTATCTGGAGTGGAGTGGTCATGTCTCCATCCTCCTCTGGCTTTCCTCCTGTGCTGCTGCTGCTGCCTGCAAGGTGGAGAGAGAGAGATGCAGATGCTTTCTTTGCACATTGGGGGCCAGTTGTTTTCATTTACAACCCCAGACAGATTTGGCATGTTTCCATCCTAAATCAAAGTTGTCATAATAAGGAGTTAGGCTCTCAGTTAAAGCTACATCCCCAGGTAGGCTCCTGCATGGTACCTTTTGCTGCCATCATTTGTTCAGGACACCATCATTGGCAAAAACAAGGGGTCCCCCTGGACCTTAGGGTGGGAAAACAGGGCAGTGCTGCTGCTCTGTGAGAATGGTCCTGTCTGGTGGCTCTGCTCCCCACCTGCTTCTCTCCCAGTGCTTCCCAGAGGAGGATGCTCCTTATTTGCCCACCTTGGGCTGTGCACACAACATGGCAGGGCTGTTCTCTCTCACTATCCTCTCTGTGTCTGTTCCCTTCCTCTGTTCGGAGAGCTTTTTGTCAATCACCAAGCTAACAGCATCCCTTGCAGGACACCTCTCTGCGATCACCCACCACATCCCTCATAGGGCCATTATCCCTTTCAAGACTTGTCTTTCTCATCAGTGCCAAACACATCGTTGCTTTGGAGCCATGACCATGCCAAGCTGTGGCTGTTTTCAGATGTGACACCCCCCTGTTACCCCACTTCCATACTTACCCCCCGTGCCTCCTCCTTGCCCTGTCCCGCCAGCAGCAGATGGCAAAGGAGATGGACAGCACCAGGATCACAGCTCCGCTGAGCAGCGACGTGGCCACTGCAGCACGGGAGCCGGTGTTTGGGGGCTGCGGGGCGGCTGTGGGGAGAGATCAGGATGGGCCCATGGGAGCAGGGCCTACACAGGCATTGTGCATCCACCTGCACCAGCCCCACTCCTCCTTATCATTACACTACAGAGCATCGCTTTTAGGAAGAAGCATTTAAAGATGGCTCCATAAAGACAAAAGTTAATGGGGGGGTGTGTGTGTGTGTGAGGGGGAGGAATCCCCAAAATTACATTAAGAGTTAATATTTTTTTGGGGTAATTGAAGTGAAATAGTCACATGGGAGAGAAAATGTGAGATGTTGGATGCAGCTTGGGTGAAGCGCAAAGGGAGGAGGAATGAAACACAATGAAAAAGTAATGGTGGTAACCTTGCTGTTGGTTGGTTTATTTAATGGAATGTGTATTTTTGGTTGTTTGTTGCATGGGAAGGGGGATAGGGAAAAAGATGAAAGAGAGAAATAAAGTGGAGAAGGGGAACAGTGTGGAAAAGGGGAAAAAAGGGGAGAAGTGGAAAAGGGGGAAAAGTGGGGGAAAGAGTAAAAAGGGTGGAAATGGAAAAAGTGGAAAAGGGAAGAAAAGTGAAGAAGAAAAAGATAAGCAAAAAGTTAAAAGGGAACAAAAGTGGAAAAGGGGGGGAAAAAAGGGAGAAGTGTTAAGGAAGCACGAGTATTTGAGAGAAAAATGGGCTTGTGAAGTTAAAAAAAATATTGATAAATTGGAAACTTTGAGTGTAATTATAGAAAAGTTTGGGTTGGAAGGGATCTTGAAGTTTGTCCAGTGCCAACCCCCTGCCACCAAGGGGGACACCTTCCGCTAGACCAGGTTGCTCCAAGCCCCATCCAACCTGGCCTTGACGCTGCCAGGGATGGGGCAGCCACAGCTTCTCCGGGCAACCTGTGCCAGAATTTTCTTGAATGGTGTATGGGCCATCCGAGCGTGTGACTCTTACCTGCTGTGAGACCAGTGTTGGAAAGAGCAGATGAATTACATCCTGATCAAGCCATAAGGGGTGCCTAAATGGTGTTCGCGTTGTCAATGTCTAAACTTAAGGAAGTGGCTCCCCTCCCAGGAGCAAAATAATATGAAAGAGTTCACTAATTTCTGCAAAAATTGTGTGTTTTGGTTTTCAAAGTAAAAAAAAAATACGTGAACAATCCCCAACCTTGTAATCCTTGCAAAATAACCAAACTAAGACATCTGAAACCACAGAGATTTGCTTTTTGTTTTAAGGGGAAAAGGCGTTATGGGGATTTTTCCCTTAAAGCTATCTTAAAAGCCTTCTGTTGTGGGGAACCCAGGGTGTGATTTAATGTTTGGAGGGTTTTTTGGTTTCCCCAAGTTATTTCTGCATTCAGTAGTGCACAAACTGCAGCCTCTGTTTAGGGCTGAGAAGGCAAATACTGCTGCTGAGTGTTAGGAGTGTTTTAACTGCAGAAGCATCTGTAACTCATTGCAACAAAGTTCATTGCTTTTATTTTGCAATGCTTACTTTTATGAACAACAGACAGCAACTGATTGTGTATCACTGGGTTTTACAGCTTTGAATTGAGATGAATTGTCTCATTTCTATTCTCATCTTTAAAGGGTGAGCTGCCTGGAGTGCTTCTGAGCTGAAGCACCTGTGCGGATGTCCTATGGTTGAAGTGCTTTGGTTTCTAATTTTGAGATGCTCCCTGTTTAAAATGGATTTGCATGTTTTGAGCAAATGATAGAGATGATGTTTCTTGAGCAAGTGAGAGAGAAGCGGCAAGAGGCAGACTTTTTCAGTTTCCAACTCATTTTAGCCAGCTCTTGCACCATAGATTTGCCTGTCAACTTTCTGAAGAGTCCCAGGTCTGATTCCTAGCATGAGCAATGCAATTCACGCATAAGCTATGTAGCATTTACAACTGAGATGTTTTTGCTTGTGCTGCAAAATATATACCTATCTTGAGGGCAGTTTTCCTGAGGTTATTTAATGGGCACACACAGTATGCAGTGTGTGAGAAAGCTTTTAAAGCAACAAGCTTTGTTCCTTCAATGTTAAGCTGCTTGTTCTCAATGAGCTGGTATCACAACAAATGTGAGGGCCATTTCCAACCAAGATTTGTTCTACATGTGCTTTCATAAACAGAATGTGCTATGTTAATTCAAAGTCCAGCTTTCCTCCTGTTGAAAGTTTTAGCTGTGCCCTGTAGTCTGTGTGCCTGGCACCCGGAGTCAGGTATCAGCTGGTACCAGGTACCAGCTCAGTGCTGCCTGTACCAGTTACTGAGAATGAGAGGAAGCCTGATCATTTGCTGTGCTTTTGCCAGGTGAATTCACCCCTTGGCAACCCTTCACCTTATGTAGCTCATGAAGCGCTGCTGCAGGGACCCTGCTCAATCATAGCACATCACCCATGCTGACAACCACTGAACAGGACAAGCTGAACCTCTGCTGTTGCCTTTCAGGAGCACCCCAGCTCCTCCCCCTGCCTTCACTGGCTTGGCCAGAGTGAGAACACCCCTGTGTGAGGTCCGGTGCCTCTCCTCCTGAGTTAGTGATGGAGTGATGATCACCTGCACCCCCCTGAGACCCTGTGAGCAGCTCCTTACCCTGACACCGGGGTGGAGGGTGGCTCCAGGAAGAAGCACTGTCCCGGCGGAGGCAGGACAGCCTCTGGCTGCCCACCAGCTGGTACCCATCCTGGCACCAGTACACAAGCACCGAGCCCAGGGAGACACCCGAGCCTCTGTCCACGTAGTAGAATCCATAGCGTGGTGGGACGAGCGCTGTGCACGGTGCTGGGGAGAAGAGAGGACATTAAGTGCAGGCGACGACAAAGCCCCTTCTGGTGATGCTCCTGAAAACGCTTCTGTACCCTGTGTCATTCCTACAGGTCCTGCAAGTCTCTAATTTATTTATTATGTGTGTGTGTAATCCTAAAGGAAAGATGTAGGGAAGTCTGGTGCCTTTATCTGGAAAACAAGTCTAGTTGCAAACTCTGCAATGTGAGCAGCTACTGAACAGAAGTAGGACTGGAAAGGTAGAGGATGGGGAGAGTGTGCAGAGAACAACTCTTAGGAGGGAAAGGAAGAGGACAGGCGTTTTTTAAATACCCCAGTATTCTGGGAGAATACTGTTGGCTGGAACTCAAAGCGATGAAATACTGTTCTATGCTGTAGGATGGTACCTTTTCCATCCCAGCCTTTATTTTTTTCCTAATTTGTTACCCACAGCTATTTGGAGCTACTCAGTTATCCTGCTTAGGTCATCCTTTTTGCATTACACCCTTTGTATTTTTAGAGCTGTTTGTTTCTGCTAGTATCTAGCAAGAGCCAGGGGTGAGACAGGCTCCAAAAGGGATGCCAATCTGACTGTGTGCTTGCAGAAAATCCCTGGATATACTAACACATACCAAGAGTACATTCGGTGAGTACATTCTCGTGTAACAAGTATCACAGGTAGCAGTATCCTGAATTAAAGAAAAATACCCTGATCAGCTCTAGTTAAGCTAAGCTTAGAACTTGCAGGCAGAAATGTGCTTTATCCAGCTTAGAAGGAACTTCTGAGGGAAATTGAGTGCAGCAGTAAAGCTAATGTGTGAGAGAGATTTGGTCTGCCTCTGTGTTCATTGAGTCAATGTAGGCTTCTCTTCCAGAGGGGCTGACAAGAAACAAACCAGGTTGAGTAAGATCAGACTTTTTCTAGGTTAGCGATGCTGTTAACAGGTAGTGGAGATGTCTATATGAATAAATTCAGCAGTGCCAAGGAGGTTGCCCAGATGCCTGGACTGGATCTGTTGCACGTTTAAATTGTCTGACACTGGATAGCACCTTCCCCAACAATTCCTAGCTGTGGTTTGGACATAAGGTGGTCCAGGGGCTGTTCCGAACAAGCATTTTGGAAATTACGTACCGTCATAAAGGTTTAGGAAGGTGAAGGGTTCAGCAGTGTGGTATGGGCTGCTCTGTGCCTCTGCCTGCACTGGGCAGGTGGTCACTCCACAGCAGCCCCAGTGCCATGTCCCACTTGCCGGGAAGCAGTGTGTGCTCTGCTCTAGCAAGTGCATTAAGAAAAAACAATCACCCCAAGCACATCTGTGCTTCTAAAGAGTGTCCATCCTCATTCCTACCCAGGGGTCCCAGCTCATCTTTTGGGGACAAGGGTGTGTTCAGTGTGCCCATGTCCTGGGCAGGGAGCTGGTCCTATAGAGGTTAACAGGGAGGAGGAGTTTACTCTTCAAGGAAGACAGTTGAGTGTTAAATTTTCTCCCTGTGCCCAGCGACTTTTCCTTTGACATGCTACACCTCTCACAGACCACAGAAGCTGCTGTGGCCATGGGAACCACACAAAGCCCTGCAGCCCCCTCAGTGTGCCTCCCTGCCCACCAGGAGAAGCACCACAGTGCTATCATCAACGCATCCCCCGCCTTTCACCCTGTCTGCCTGCTCAGTGGGGCAGCCCGGCTGAGGGAGAGATGGGCAATCGCTCACTCGAGTACCTGAGATGTTGCTGTGCAAGTGGGTCCCGTTGGCAGTGTCACTGGGCAGCCCCTTTCTGATGTGTTCTGCCCCAGGTGAGGCAGTCCCGGGCCCAGCAGCATGACTCCAGGCAAAGCTCAAGCAGCTCCAGGGCAGCAGGCAAAGGGCGATGCATTTTCTAAGCCTTTGTCCCGTCATGGTTTGAGGAAATGTAGCATCATCGGGTGCCCAGCCGTCCAGAGTGCCTGCAGTTTCTCTTTTGCTTCTGAGCAGGGGTCAGCTGGGCTCTTAGGGCATTAAGCCTTGAGTGGCAAAGCTAGCAGCTGCTTTTCCCCGAGGGCTTGCTTCTTTGTGTCGGCACAAACCCCACATCCCTTCTGGCAATGCCAGCCCTGCTCTAGCTGCTTGGCTGAGAAGCCCTGCAGGGAATCCAGCCATGGGAAGGGGAGTGAGAAGCAGCAAGTGCTTGGAATCCACCTTTTACAGATCCCTCCTGCAGGAACTAGCTTTCACCATCTCCCCGGATGCTGCAGCTTCAAATTGGGCACCCTCCTCTTCCTCTATCTGCCAAAATCTACATTCAGGCTCACTGCTGAGACCCTCCCATGCTCATCTTCATTCCCACCAGAGCCTAGGGCTGTTTTTCTGTAAACAGCAGTGGAGTGGGATATAAGCCATAGAAATCAAAAAGGTTTCATAGCAGCAATTCTGCCAGCTTTGCCACCATGGGAACCACAGAGAAATCTGTTTTCTTTGTCCTTGGGGTTCCCTCTGTCCAGCATCTCTCTGCTTATCTCTTGTTTTATAATGTTTTATAGATAGAGGTGCTGTAGTAGTGACCACCTCTTGCCTCCTGGGCAGTAGAGTGCTCTTACCTGCATCTATCTGCCTAGTTCCTTTGTGCACCCAGGAAGAGGCAAGGTGACCTACATTGCCCAAGCCCTTGAGACCAAGATGTTTTGGAGTAGGCAGTGCCTCTGTGCTGAAGCCAGCGGCCAGTCCACCACCTACGTGATGTGGTGGTTCTTGGAGCATCCCCTCCTAAGGCTGTCTTCTCCCCTCCTTGCACCCCTGGGAGGTCCCTTCACCCTGTGGGTCTTCTTTACCCCTCTAGTAAAGCCAGAGGCAGCTCAGCAGTGCTCCAGCCCTCCTTGACCTTGCAGAGATGTTTTTTGTCGCCTTCATGGGCCTTTGGACCTGAGAATGCCTTAATTCTCTCTGCCTGTCAGACACTCCCTTTTGGTTTTGGTTGTGCTGGTATCTCTCTGGGTTTCTCTCCAGGGGATTTACTTTTTTCCCAGGAAAACCTGTTTCAACCTCCCATAACTCAGAACGATCTTGCTCAGAAATTACTTTAATTTCTTCTCTGGTTAATCCTTCTTAAACAGTGAGATTTCCTTGGCTTCCCTTGGAGGGTGGGCCAAGGAGGGAGGGTCTTTCGGAGCTCTGTGAATATTGCTGTTGTTTTCCCTTCCCCTTCTGACTGCAGGGATTTTGCTGTTTGTTTGAGCAATGAAGGTAAGCTCTGAGGCAGGCTGAGCTGTGTGAGTGTGATGATGGCAGCCAAGGAGCTGGCCTCGGGGCATGCCCTGGGTGCAAACACAGCCATCTCCTGGCAGCTGGGGTGCAGGCAACCCTATGGGCACTGGGGATGCACCCATCTGGTCACGTGGAATCAACCCTGAACTGGCCCCTCTGCTGAGATGAGACTGGTGCCTGTATAGCTCCTGCTGGGTTTAAGAGCTGGCCTTACCACTGCTGATAGCCGGAGAACAGTGGGAAGAGCCAAAGGCAGTGCCCTGTCCCCCTCCCCACTGCTGTATGTGTCCCGATGCTAAATAGCTGTGGACCGAGCGTGTGCTGCAAGCATTGCCTTCAGCACAGGGCCAGTGGTGGTTAAGTCTTGTCATATGTGCTGGGAAATGAACGGAATCAGCAAAACCCTGGGGACACAATAACTGTGCTTGAACTTGTGCTCAAATGCTGAGGAGATGACATGGATTATTTATTTGCTAATGTTCTTAAGAGATTTTCCTAGGATGGAGGGAGACAAAGGGGCTTATTATTGCAAAATCGATATCCTGCCAAGATGGGATTTCAGCTCTTTTTCCTGTTCATTGCTTTCTGGTGGTGGCTGGCTATGCAGACCTGGGGAGCTGGGCACTGAGCTGTGTGCTCAGGGAGTGACCATGGGCTCAGGAAAGAAGCAGTCCATGTCCCAGCTCAACAAGCCCTTTCCTTGCAGGGATGACAAGAAGGAATGGGTTGCTAGCAGAGGAGTTGGTACAGCCAAGGAGCTGCAGCTGTCCCAGCTCCAAGGTCTTGGCTGGCAGTTTCCACTTTCCCAGCACATCACCTGTGGGTACCTTGTCCCCACCTCTGTGCCCTGCTTCCCCTTGTGCTGGTGTGCCTGGCTAGAGAAGGCAGTATCCCCCTTCCTCTGGCACAGGCAGCCAAGCAGGGGTGTACGGACATAAACATGGGACCATGGCACTATTGAGATTCCTCCTTAAACCCCTTGTAGGTGTTTTTTTCCATCCTGGCCAGACTACACCCTCATGCCATTCTCCTGGTTTAGGCACAACCCTGCAGTTTTGTGCAGCTTTGACACCAAAAGCACAAGCCCTAAAGAACAAGTGCTTTTCTTGCATCGTGTAATGTGAGGTTGTCTGCATGAGAATCCCTGGAGGAGCACAGATAGATGAGATGCAAGGGTAATCAGAGCAGGCTACATGGTGTTCTGCTCTGTGGAATTTTGATCACAGTGTGCCCCATGGTTGGCCTGTAGAGGGGCTGGGCATTGTGAGCAGGATGAGAAGCACTCATTCCCTGGAACTGACATGCTCATCTGGCAGCAGTGGGATCCAGGACCAGTACTCAGGGGGGCTGTGGTGGGGTTAGATGGACAAGAGGAAAGAAGAGGGGACTGGGTCAGGGGACACTTGCTGGGTGACTGCAGGAGTCTTGCTAGAAAGGAGCTGGGGAAGCTTGTGCTGCAGCCAGGCGATTGGGTGTTGATGTCTGACTGCAGCCTATGGAACTTCCCTGGGACGCTTGCTGTTGCATACATGGGGATCTGCCAGCCAGAATCTAGATGTGTGCCTCAGCGCCCAGTCTGTCTTTTATATCTCAGGTCCTTTGGAGGAGAAAAGGCAACTGAGAGATGTGGGAGGCGTAGGTGAGGCATGTGGGTAATTCTCCATCCAGGACTCTGTACTGAGTTTCTTTCTGTGCCATAGAGATCCTGGTAAAAAAATAGAAAGCAAGTATCCCTGACTGTTTAAAGGGGATTTACTTTGGCCACGTTTATTCCCTTGTGGCATTTTAATCAAACATTCTTGCAGGTAAATTTTGTTGTATACCTCAAGTCCATTGTACTGTGTTGCATTGGTTGCACTTAAATAAGGAGATCCTGTTTCTCATGGAAAGTAGTGTTTGCACAGGCCAAGACTAAAAGCACTGGCCTCACCTCGGTCTGCTTGTGAACAGTGTGGAACTCTGGAGAAGCCAAATTTCCACTACTGGATGTGCAAGTACTAGTTTCAAGTCAGTGACCATGTATGATCCTCTGCTTGCAGAAGGTTCTGCAGACAGAAGAACATAGTTACTGACTAAATTACTCATTGAAAGTCACTTGCATAGCTCTCTTGCTAGTGCATCCTTCATGTAAGGCAACCAGGGCTAGTTCTGTGGAAACAAACCACTCTCCCGAAAGCTGATTCCAGGGTGTTTTGGTGCAAGGTCTTCATGTCATGCTGTTTCTATACCACATGCATACACACTGCATAGCCATGAGCTCCCTCTAAACCCACCTTTTCCCAGCTCCAGTAACTGGGGCTCAGTGCCACAGGTTTGCAAGAGCACTGCAGGTGGACCTGACCTCCAAGCAGAGGTCTTGATGTGACTCACCAAGTCTGCACCTCCCTGGGTTATGTGTGCACAGCCCCCCCATGAAGGGAGTCTTCTCACTCAACTCTAGACATCTTCATCTGTGCCAGTCACTCTTAGTTGTTTCATAGTCTGGGTAAGAATAAGGGCTTGCTTTATTCAGCCCATTGTTGGACTCCTATTTCAAGATGCTCTGGAATTTTGAAGAGGTGCCTCCTGAATGCAAAGGATGCTCATATAGCAGTGCCTGCACTGCAGGTGGGTAAAGTTGCTGGGAGGACACTCAGACACCAAACTTGCTTGTATTAACTGGCAGTGGATGAATGTGCCAGCATGTGCAGATTTGTCACTACGCAGGTTTCTGGGGGATTGCACTTGGCAGGCCCTTGCCACACTTATATCAACCGGTAGGGCCTTGGAAGTTGGCATGCTGGTGTCACCCCGACCGCAATTAGGTGGGGACACCTAAGGAGTGCAAGAAGCTCCGTGGTCATGGAGGCATGACCAGGGACAGTTCAGGTTTGCATCTCAGGGTGGCATTATAAGTTGATCCATTATGAAATACGCCCTTGGAAAGGCTTTGAGTTTCAGCATAAGAGAGAAAATGACCCCAAAAGGAGAGTCAGGATACAGAGGGACCAGGCTCCCCTTGTGGTTACAGGAGACTTGGGATCAAGTCTGAAGATTTTAACTTGGTCGCTCATGTCCCCAGCCTTTTCCGTGATTAGCTGCTATTCACACTTGGTTGGTTGCTTCTGCCCCCAGGGGCGTAAACTGAGACAGCCTCTACTGACATGAGCTGGTTACATAGCTTGACTGATAGCAGGAGATCTGCCAGACACAGGAGTCTAAAGGGAATCTGTACTGGGTACACGTGTGTGTATGTTTTCTTTCCTAACACATCATGAATAACTTGGACAGGTGGATACCTGCCCATTTATTCCTAAAAGCCATTCATAGAATGATTAGGCTGTCATAAATAACCAGTGACAATGTTGCCACTTAAGCATGCATCTTTGCTAACTGAATAATTCCTTCTCCTGAAAAATCTCATAGTTTAGTTATTTATTGCTAATCCTCTTATATATACACAAATATATGCATGTACTTTTGCATGTACATGTGCATATGATGTACACAGACATTTGCATGCACATAGAGACTTCCTACTTGTTTTGCTTGTTTCCAAAGGCAGGATACTCCAGGCAGGGGCATTTCACATGGACTCCATAAACTTCTACGTTGACATGTACATTGTGCTATTTCATAACCTCCTTCTAGATTCCAGATTACAGCATTAACCTTTTGTTGGCCAGAGGCTGGTGCTGTTAAACTCTTCATTCCTAACAGGTGTACTCTGATGTCCATGCTTTTGGATACATAGGACTTATTTCCTGTGTTTTCCATGAAAACCCACAGTCTCTTGGTACTCTTAAAGTGGATTTTTTGCACTGCAGACTTTCCCAGAATGGAAGCATTACTTTTGCACAGCTTTTTTGAGGAAAGGGATTCTTGTTATTGCTGGTTTCCTTTTGGTTTGGGGTTTTTTTTAGTTTGTTGATTTGATTTGCCTTCTTATCTTCCTGTTCACTTAATGCTCCGGGCAGTTGCACATGCTTGTCTAGATGACACAAGCATTGTTATGCACCTTCACCTTTGGGTTACACGAGTTTATATAACCAAAGAGAAGAAACCCTCGTTATTGAATGGTTAGGTCTCATCTGAAAATAAGGCCATGGCAGGTCTGAGGTGTCATTGAATGGATGCTGGCCTGAAATTAAGAGGTGCAGGACTTTTTTGAAGGGTGGTCTCATAAAAGTCTACTGGGAAGACAGACTAACCCCAGAGGAATATTGAGGGTGGTTTGGTGATTCATGCAGTGGAGTAGGGTCAATGGAAGATACCAGAATAGACAGACTCAGATGACTGCTTGGAGAACTGCACTGTATCCATCCAGAAATGCAAACAGGAATGTACCTTCAAAAAAGGAATGGAAAAATTCAGTACTCCTTTCCTTTGAGCCTTGCAATGGTGCATCCCCACCGGTATTGCTTAATGGACACTGCCAGTATATACAATCAAACAGCAAATATACAATGAAACACAACCATAGGGTGCATTGGATAACAAAAGGTCAGCAAGTTTGTACAACAGGGTGGGGTGGTTGTGCTGCTCCCTCTGTGCTGGGAATTGATAGAGTTGAAGGTGAAATTTGTAGTTTGACCAGGACAAGAGTTCTTAGTTAAAGCTTGCAGGAAAAAAAAGTGGCCTTGTGCTATGATCAGTGCTGCTGGAAATGCCCTTCCTGCAGTTAAAAATACAGGGAGATTACTATACAATGGGGCTTCTGAGGGGAGATCGGGCAAAACTGTGAACATCTATTCATTTTGATGCCTTAAAAGTTAGCTGCCCAGCAGCTTTTTGCTTCACTGATGGTGTTTAGGGCGAGGTTGTCTCATCCTATAATGTAGTCCTGGTCTGACATCTGAGAATACCAAAGCTCTACAGGAAAAACAGGGACCAGAGTTTATTTCAGTTACACCACTTCCTGCTTGGAAACGAGGAGATGTTCCCAAAAGGCAGTCACTGTGTGTAGGCGATAGCATACCTCTCTCCACAGGAGCTCTCTGCAGCTGGTCTGGGAAGTTTACTGCCTCAGGAAGCCAATAAGTTAAACAGATACTTAATCTGAAGAGGGCTGGGCTGGGGTGGCCAGAAGAGCTTCATGGAATATTAACGCCGTTTGCTACTTATTGAGAGCAGGGTAACTGTGCTTTGAGCCATGGATAATCACCATTCAACTAGAAACCTTAGCTGAATGGAGATAATCCTATGACCCAAAGTAGTCCTTTTTCAATCTTACTCCTTTTTTATCTCCCTGGTGTCATGTTCTGATGATGTGATTATTGGTTAAATAGGCTCCCAGTAAAATCCTGATTCTTTTCATATTGTAATAGGATTATCATACAAGATGAGGGTGTTTGCACCTAATCCAAAATACACAGTAGTTTACATGCAGAATAAATGCAACCATCTAGAAACTGAATTTTCTAAAGATTAACACAACGCTCTTGAAACAAGGCCCAACCCAAACAGAAAATACAAGGTGCTGTTTGAATCAATAGTGAAGCAACAAGTTCCAAAGCTGTGCCAGGAAAACAGTCTCTTGCTTCGCATCCTTACCTACAGAGGAAGTTTTTTCTGCCATCAGTTACTGATTCACTCAGTCCAGGGAAGGGCTGCTTTCCAGTTTGGTTTGAATGCCGGTCCTCTAATCAGATGAGGAAAAGGAGTCACTTATATAAGCCAAGGGAAAGGAAATGCTTCTGTGATACAGGTCACATGAAGAGCTAGGACTGAGCACTGGTTGTCTTCTGAAGTCCAGTTTCTGCACCTTCTCACCCTGATTCTTTAGGGCTGAGTTGACTGGAAGAAGTGACAATTTAGGAGGCTTTCCTCTTCTTACTGGTCTTTCTTTTTTAAGGCAGTTGGTGAAGGCAAGTGGAAGGCATGACCCCCTCCTCAGACAAAGAGCTCAACGGACTAGATAACCCCAGCTTCATGGTGAGTCTGCTTGTCTCCGATGGGTAAGTCTTGCATTAACAGGTACAAGACCTGCAAAAGGAGGAGAAAGGGAAAGCCAGGGGCTTTTCTGACTGGCTGCAAAGATGCTGGTGTGTTGTAAACGTCTGTCTCAGCTCCTTTATCAACAGGAATCTAAGGAATGATTTCCACACTACAGCCTGCTGCTGTGGACTCAGCATACCGCCTGCTCTATAGTGCTTTTTAAGCTTTGGTTTTTTTTTTTCTCCATTATTTCTAAAATGGTATTATAAATGAATGGCAGCACACTTGTATCTGTAATGAACAGCAAGCGGGCTTGTAGCACCTTGTGGCTGTGTCCCTGGGCAGAGAACTTTGCCCAATAATTAGTAAGATTACAATAGAAATTTAGCCTAGTGAAGAATGTGTTTATTTTTTGTGTGTCTTCTGTATATTTCTAATGGGATGAATTGTCAGAGAGATGGGTGAAATAAGGATTTGGGAGCCACTGGGAGAAAGCATGCTATAGAGTTATAGCAGGGTAGTAAAAGCTGTAAATGATGTGTCAGTTCAGGGGTGTGCAGTGCCCTGGAAATACTGCAGGCTATTACAGCCATAGGGCAAGGACCTGAGGCACAGCAGCACCCTTCCTATCCCACAGCAGAGGTCATCTCCATTAGAATCTAAAAGAGCTGCCTATGTTCTGACAGCAGGTGTGAAGAAGTGAGGTCCTGCAACCATCTTCCTACCTTGGTACAGAGCACCCATCTTGGAGGACCTTGGAGGAGGCATTTAACTTCCTGGTGTGCAAAGTGCCCCATTTCTTGGCTAGGTCTTGGTGAGCTTGCTGTAGCAGTGGAGGTGGGAGTGCTCTGCCAGCTCTGGGAAGAGCCTCTGGGAGGTGCTCAGGGCAAGTCAGAGGTCTTCTTTTGATATTGGTAACAGGATCTCTGTTTCTACCTGTTCTGACATAACACAGATCAGGATTGTGATTTCCTCTGGCTTGAATCACCCCAGAGAAGGTAGAAGACGGAGGTATTTTACCTGTGGTTCAAGCAGTTCAGTATCTGACTGCCTTCCCGATGTGCTTATATAAGATGCTGTTGAGAGCCCTTGTGCTATGACTGGAGCCTGAAATACATGGAGGTGTCCTGGTCCCCTGGGTTGATGGGAGCATCTGGGCTGAAAACCACCAGCAGCAGTTCCTCTTCTCTGCTCGAGACTGCTCCTGCCTTGTCCTTCTCCAGCATCTCAGCATCACAGACTGGCTGAGGCTAGGAGGGATCTCTGGAGGTCAACTCTTTCAACCCCTCTGCTCAAGGGGTTGAAAGCCAGTTTCCCAGGACTTGTCTAGACAGTTAAATATCTGTAAGGTTAAAGAATCCTCTGGGCAACTTATGCAGTACTTGGTCACCCTCACAGTGAAAAAGTATTTTCTCATGTTAAGATGGGACCTCCTGTGTTTCATTTTGAGCCTGTTGCCTCCAGTCTTGTCTTATCCTCTTCACTCCATCCTCCCACTGAACCCTGCTCACTCTCTCCCCTCCAGCTCCTGGGGTGATTCAGGCCGTCATGTGGTGATCATGTGGAGCTGCTACTGGCACAGGTCTCTGCCTGGCTGGAATATGCCTCCTGGTTAACATGAGAAAAGTTGCAATGCAAGGAAAGGAGCTTACTGCTGTCTGCCTAGCTTAGGATTCATCTACCCATGATGTTATTCAGGAGTAGCTGTCCCCAGATGACTCCGTGCATGGGCAGCCTGAAGTACCTTGCTGTACGTTTCTTAATCCATGGCTCAGACTCTCCTGTTCTGAAATGAAAATGTCTCCACAGGGAGTTATTCAGGAATGCCTCTTGCTCTCAAAGTTCATGCCTGAGTTCAGTTTGAATTAACTCTGCCCTCACTTGTCTATTTTGAAGTACCTATAATGCTCCCAGCCTACCTGAGCTGGATAAATGCAAAGGTAATATAAATAAATAAAAGGTATTACATAGTGTTATTTCAACAGCTCGCTCTAAAATGGGACTTTGGAGATTCAGCTATGAGAATGGAAACCTGCAGGATTCAGGCAAATGATAAAGTCCTTCAGGATTAATCTGCCCCATCTGCAGTATTTATGACTGAATGTAACATGAATTTTACATCCCTATTCCCTGACCTTATCATTAGCTGTTTGCCCCTACTGGTAAGTAGGCCACGAACATTACTGCAGCTCCCTTACTTTGCTGAGCATTTCAGTGTCTTCAGGTTCCAGCAGGACTTGGATGATAAAAAACCCCCAGAAGTCTGGTGCTGACAAACTGGTTGAGCTTCTCTTGACAACAGGTTTCTGTCCCTGACTGAGCAGGGCATCCAGCCCAGAAAACCCTCTGCTGCCAGGGTGCCAAGGCCTCACTGGCTGGAGAAGGGTCGGTGAAACAAATGGCTTGGGATCTGAATTAGCTTTTGCATTTGGCTCAAAACAGTGTGGCTTTCCCAGGCAGCCTCTTTCCATCACGTGCGTGTGTGCAGGGATGTACATGTCTATGTGTGTGCACATGGGGTGTCCATGTGCACAGGCAACGTGTGTGTGTGTGCATGTGTATGCACATAGGTCAGGGTGGAGCTGGGAGGAGGAGTGGACAACCAGGGGCATTTACATAGCTTAGAAGCTGTGCAACTGAAGCAAAGCAGTATTTTGCTTTTGTTGGCAAAACATGTCCTTGTATAAATAAACTGTACAGGGCGTACAACTCTCTGGGGAGCCCTGGGGCTTCTGGGAGGAGATTCAAGTCTTCCTGGGGAGCTATTTCAGACCCTGCCACTTCCCTGAGGCTCCAGGTCCCTGTGCTGCTTCCTGGTCCCTGATGCTGCTCCTGCCCCAGGGCATCCTTCTGGGTGCTGTTCCCCACAGCATATGGTTGAGCTGGAGCAGCACCCGAATAGCCATGCTTTGAGCCAGCTCCTTTGAACTGGGCACCGGGACTCCTCATCCACTGGTGTCCCTGTGTTTTACCCGGTTCCTCTGTAAGGCGAGGTTTCCTAGTAAGACAAAGGGCAGTTGCATCCATCAAGGCAGTGCACTTGTTAAGGGTGAGTGTAAGGAGGTTGGAAAGAGAAGACTTAAGAAGAAATGAAATGTAAAGCATGCTTCTACTCTGTATTAGTGGTGACCAAGTTGCTTTACCATATTTTATCAAAAGCACTGTTTGGGTGGGACAGCCAGGATAGACAGAACCTACGGGACAGTGCAGCTTTCACTGATTAACCCATTCCACACTCTTCCTTGCTTCTGATTGCAGTTTCTCCATCCTTAGCTAGATATTAATGATTCCAGTGCGCTTTCTCCAGTTGTCCCTCCAAGGCTGAGGCACCCTCTAATGTTTCTTCTGGTCTGGACACACATGAGCATATAAAAATTTTCCATAGGTGTTTATAGCTCTCTTTTAATTTTCCTGTTTGCTCTTCCTTTTTATCCTGGCGTTGTTGAAAGCTACATATGAGATATTCTTGCAAGACAATGGAGCATGGCCACAAGAGAGGTGGCTGCTGGGTGCCTGCAAGGACAGGCTGTGGCTAATGAAGGATCTCTCCTGTTGTCCAGGGTGAAGATGGGAAACACTACTGCTCCTCACTGGATCGTGCTGCCCTGAGCCCAGAGGAAGGCAGGGACGTGGGCCACAGTGGCATCAAGCTTGCCTACACTGTCATGGACGTACCCCCCTGGTACCTGTGCATCCTGCTGGGCATTCAGGTGTGATGGGGGAGCAGGGGGAGGCTGGGCTGGGTGAGAGTTTAATGCCTCTTCTGCTGGTTAATGAGGGTGAAACCTAAATTTGGAAGTGTTTTACCATCACTGGGCATGGCTGGAGCTTTGGGGCTGGATCTTGTGAGCTCAAGTACCTCCTACCACCTCCTCAGCACAGACTGTTAACCTTGTGCCCTCAGCTACACTACACCCCTTGAAGTGTAGGGTCCTGGGGTTAGGGCCAAATAGTGAATAAGAACAGGTTGGATACCTTAGCTGAAGATAACCAAATGTGTAAGTGCTGTAACATAAACTTCCCATGGCAATATAGACTGCACACAAGGGCCCACGCTTTGGCTGGTGTTGGTACCCAGGTAAGTTGAATGACCCAATGCCACCAATGCAATGCTGGGTACGGAGCTTCAGGGAAGAGGGACCTCAGAATGATTATCACTTGGAGCTTGGTGGACATTTTGTACTTTGATTTCCTAAATGGTAACCTCAGATTTAGAGTGTATTAAATCAAGTTTTCTGAACACATCTGTGTCGTAATTTTAATAAAGCATGCCTTTAATGAGCACAGTGAGTTTCTGAGTGCCACCAGTTCTACTGCAGTCCTGTGCTCCTGTAAGAACTGATAACTGAGGTTAATATTTAAATCAAAAATAACTTTGAAACATAATTTCCAGTAACTAACTGAAGGTCACTGTAGAAATATGTCTGCAACTCTCCTGAAAAACGCAATGCCTGATTTTTCTATTTTTTGGCATCCATTTTTCATGGTTATCCATAACTGCACTGGGTGAGAAAAGCAAAGAATTGGCAGGACCAATTTGCCAACTTCTTATGTTATCCTTTGTGGTGTGAATGAGATGGGCTGAAACATTTGCATTCACTTTGCCTGGTCTCTCTCTCCCTCTACCTTGGGATGTCCTCACCTTCCTGGAAGAGAGCTGCAGACAGCTTTGTCTGCTGGTGCTGTGGATAAACTGGCTGTGCCTGACAGTAGTCTGTGGAGTCCAGAGCACTGCAAAAGGTCTTTGGGCATGGAAAGAGGGAGAAGTTTGTGGAGGTGTATTGCTGTTCTTGTAGGTGCTTTGGAACAGAGCCTAACAGAGCATTCAAGTTGCCAGGAAAAGAGAATGGGTAGTACTAGTATCTCCCAAACACAAATCCATGTGCTGTTAGATTTCCCGCAACAACACAGTATTAATATACAGCCAGTTCTGTGTCCTTTTTCACCCAGTCTTTCTCTATGGCTCCTAGCATTTCCTGACAGCCCTGGGAGGTCTCATAGCCATCCCGCTGATCCTCTCCAAAGAGCTTTGCCTCCAGCATGACCTCCTCACCCAGAGCCACCTGATCAGCACCATCTTCTTTGTCTCAGGGATTTGCACCCTGCTGCAGGTCCTCTTTGGAGTCAGGTAGGCCAAATGCAAGCAATGGGGTACATGGCAGAATGGCATGTAGGTGCAGAGTTTTTGTAGAATGCCTGTATAGTTACTGCATGCACGGCACCAGCTTGGTGTAGAGTGAGGGTCATTTTCTACTCTTGGGCATTCAGGGCACATATCAAAGCATCCTGAAATCACTGCACATTAATAGCTGTTCGCTGTTCTGACTTTTATATCTCCTGGTACTTTGTGCTCCTTTTGTTGGGTTTATACAATTCTCTTGTGTAAAAAATAAAGTATTGATACATGCAGTAAACAGTATCTGCTTGCTCCTTACCCCAGGGATCCTCCAGCTGAGTCAGGACCCTTCTGATCTGGGCCTGGGATCAAGATCACAGATCTCACAGGAAACTGTAGGGTAAAGGATTAACTGGGAGAAAACTGGTTAAAACTCTTCTACCATCAAATCACTCATCAACTGCCAGCTCCACAACATGTTTTTATTCCTCTTGTTTCTTCCCCCATCTCTGTCTGTCTTAAGAATTGGCTGTGGGCAAACATCTCCCCAGAGGGTGCTCTCCTTCTCTTACATTGCTAAAAGATTAGTGGAGAAGGACGGACATCCTGGCCATGAAAAAGAGAGAATCTGTTTCTTCACAGTTGTGTTTAAATCAGGCTGGGGTACATGGCCATGGCTGTGGTTGCTGGTGTGATTCAGGCTGGTGTCCTCCCAGGCACCCTGACAGTTGTGATGTCCTCTGCTTGCTGTTAGCTGAGGATGAAGGAGTAACAGGGATCCTCTCCTGTAGCTGAGTGGCTAAATCAGGAACAGCAGATCCAATTAACTGGTAAGGAGCTGTTCCCATAGGATGCAGTTGCCTTATTGCTGGCCCCAGTTGTAAGGCGTGAGGGCATTCCTGGCAGGAAGGTGGGATTCAGTGTGCGGTTTGGCTGGAGGCAAACCAAGCCTGAGGAGGCAGTGAGAAGCAGACTTTTTTTTTCTCCTTCCCCCTCCTTTTTCTGTTTTCTGAAACCCCTCAGTAGTTGTTGACAGCCATAAGTCACCAACAAGACAGCCAGAAAAATAGTGCATAATGAGCTGGAGGAGATGCTTTTTCCTGGAAAATAACCATGCCACTCTCTGAGGCCCTGGGGAGCCCGCAGCTGAGTGCTCTGCCCAGTTCTCAGTGCCTGCATTTAAAACAAGACTAATTCAGAGGATAGGAGGTAAGAAGATGGTCTGTTATTGTGGCATGGGAGACTGTTTGTGTTACAGAGGCTGGCCTGGTTAGTGTGGCAAAGTGGTGGCTCAGAGGGGTACAGCCTGCTACCAGTCTGGGAGAGAAATGGGGGTCATCAGGCAGGGACAAACCATTCTGGCTAAAATACATTGTTAGCACATGAGTGAATGGATGGGAACTGGCCAGGAAGATGAGGAGGTTCCCACCAAGACCAAGCGTGGTTCAGAAGCAGCCCTCCAGAAGCAATAGCCAAAGAAAAAGCCTGACTTGCTGCAACCTGCAGCTCAGTCATGTTACACAGCATGAAAAAGCAGTGATGCGTCACAGACCGTAACCGGCAATACTATCCAATAGGTTCCTGAGGGGAGACATATGTCACTTGCAATTATGGTGAGCCCCCCTTAGCAGATTCTTGGACATCATGTAGTGATTAGCAGAACATCACATTTCCTTCCCTAAACCTGCATCTTTTCCTCTTGCAAACCCCATGGGAAAGAGCTTAGTGTGCCCTGTTTGCCTTGCTTTGGCACCCCAGTTTCCTCTGAGCACAACCGTTGCCAGCACTGTTTGTGAAATAGCTTGAGGGCCAGCACAGCAGGAGTGATAAATCTATTGTTAATTCAACAGTGGTGGCACTGGGCCTTCTCTGTTTCCTTTTGTTTGACTTTTTGCCTTGCCAAGCAAAATCCTTTGAAGGCTGAAACATATTTGGCCAAATGCCATAAATAAATAACTCCACAGATGACTGATATTCAAATACTGGCAATGCTTTGACAGTGCTTCAGTTGTGCGTGGCATGAGTAATTGCAGTGGTATAAATATTTTCTTTAGGTGATGGAGCCATGATGCTGTTACAGCTATGCCATCTCTTATTTCCCAGTGCTTTCCAGAGAATGGTGGAAATGCTTCTGGCTCAGGGGAATCGGTGCCCTGCACTCACCTGGCTTTCTGCCCTGCTGCTTTTCTGAGCAGGAGCCATGAGACTTCCCAGTGCAGGGAGGGGTTGCTCAGGGGACGGCTTCTTTCCTAAACAGAGGGAGCAGAAGCACCTCAGAAGTTTCCTTTGGCTGCTTCAGAGCTGCTGTGCCAGCCTGCACCCTCAGGCAGCTTTGGCTTTGCCAAGCTAGAGAACAGCCAGAACAACCTGCACTGTAATGGGGGCTTAATGTCTGTTCTGAATGAATGTTTTGAAGAGACAGCCAGACCTTTTAGGTCTCTTTCTCCATTTCTCCATTCATGGAAAGAGGCTGGTGTTGCTCACAGGAGCATTGGTTCTACAGTAAAAGCCAGTGCTGAGTGCCTCTGGATGTGCAAGCTCCTTGCTAGCCTGAGGGATTTGCAGAGTGAGGGTTACTCTAAGCCAGGAGACACGCATGGTGTGGGGAAAACCAAGGTCTCACCCAGCCAGCATACTCAGACCCATCCATGCAGATTTCCTTGGCAGTGTCAGTGGAAACAAAGCAGAGGAATTAGCTTTCAAACCCAGTGTACTAAAAGCCAGGTCACATTTTCTACTGCCCTCAGTCAGATGGTTGTGATGCAGGGAATAGCCAGTGTATGTCCTTGTGTTCATGAGCAGGTTGTGAAGAAAACTGAGGCAGCAAAAGGGGAAAGAGGAAGCAGCTAGATATTAGCAAGATTTGGGCTTAGATCAATGCTGAGCTCACCATCTTCAGAGCCCCACCATCTTCCTTCCTTGGGCTTCTCCCCTCCTCCAGCTTTTTACATTTGTTGTTGTTCTACTCTGTGCAGCTCCATGGTCTCATCTTACCTTAAGAGGGCTACTTTTTCCTTAATGCAGGGCAGCAGAGTTTGACTGCAGCACTGACATGCCCCTCCATCGCTAACCCTGAGCTCTTCCCCCCAGGTCATTGCTCTCGTGGGATGGGCAGCAATTCCCATCCATGGTCAGTGATAGAGAACTGCCAGAGCATTTCAAAATATACTGCCAGAGGCCATGGGCAGACTGGTTTTTTAGGTTATTCTGCTTTCTCTCTCGCCTGTGGAGCTGGGTTTCTTGCATTCTCACTCATCATCTTTTGCCTCTGCTCTCCTTCCAGGTTGCCTATTATTCAAGGAGGAACTTTTGCATTCCTGACCCCCACCCTGGCCATGCTGTCTCTCCCCAGGTGGAAGTGCCCTTCTTGGACACAGAACGCCACCCTGGTGAACACCTCTTCACCAGAGTTCATTGAAGTCTGGCAGATGCGGATGCGAGAGGTACATTACATTTTCAGTGTCATCTACTCTGTATCAGGACTGTTTCCTTTCAGAAAACTGCCTAACCATGGCAGGGCCATCACTTCTGGAGATCCCTCTATCCCCAGTACACATTGGCCCTTCACCCAGTTGCAGCTTCCTAAGCATCTATTCCCTAGAAAAAAAGCAAGTGCTTCGCTGCTGCTAAACAGGAGGACATACAGACCTCACATGATTGATTTATGATGCCTGCAAAGTCTTCAGTGGTCCAGCCAGATCTGTTCTTCATGAAGCATGGTTAGCCTTGAGAAGGTGTCGTTGTTTAAACCCAGCCATGCAGCTCATTCACTCACTCAACCCCCCTTTCTTGCCCTCCCCTGCTTCCAGAGGGATGGGGAGGAGAATCAAAGGAATGCAACTCCCACAGGTTGAGATAAGAACAGTTTAGTAACTAAGGTATAACACAAATCACTGCTGCTACCACCAATAATAATAATGATAAAGGAAATAACAAGGGAAAAGGATACAGCATCTCACCAACCACCGACAGATAACTAACCCCCACCCTGCCTGACTGAGCACCAACCGATGCCTCCTCCAACCCCCAAGAGCACTAACCATTCCGGGTAACTCCCCATTACCTCCCCGGGCATGACGTGCTATGGTATGGAATACCTCTTTGGTCAGTTTGGGTCAGGTGTCCTGTCCTTGCCTCCTCCTGGCCTCTCCTCTTCCCTGGCAGAGCATGAGACTCAGAAAGTCCTTGGTCAGAGTACCCATCAGTGTTATCAGCTCTGCTCCCAGACTGAGTCAAAACACAGAGCTGCACCAGCTACTAGGAATTAAAAATGACTGCTACTGCTGAACCCAGGGAAGGAGGGAAAGGAGGCAAGATGCTTCCAAGGAAGGGACCCTGTCTAAGCACAGAAAATAGTAAAAAGAAATGCAGAACTTACTGTAAATATTAAGAAGTGCATCCTTAGGTAGTCAAAAGAGATAAGGAAAGGTCAGGGATCTCACTGACTCATTCTATGTCTTGCCTTATGAGCCTAAGTGTCTAAATTTGCTTCTGTTGATCCATTCACTGGGTGCTTTGCAAAGCTCTTGGGAAGCATTTAGAGCTCCAAAGGACCTTTACCCCAGCCTCTGTGTTCCTCTTCAGCTTGAAGGCAGGGGAGGGAAGTGCTCAGCACCACAGAGAACCCAGCCTGGCTTTATCACCAAATCTGTAAAGGCAGGGAGCAGCCTCACCCCTGTGTCCCCTGCATGGAGCTGATGTGTACAAGCAGCATTTCAGGATGTAATGCTGGCTACTTAGCAGTGACTGTCAAACGTGGGAAAGTTCAGGGAGGATGACCATGAGCCCGCAATGTGCCCTTGTTTCCAAGAGGGCCAATGGCATCCTAGGGTGCATTAGAAAGGGTGTGGTTAGTAGGTCAAGAGAGGTTCTCCTCCCTCTCTACTCTGCCTTGGTGAGGCCGCATCTGGACTATTGTGTCCAGTTCTGGGCCTCTCAGTTCAAGAAGGACAGGGAATTGCTTGAAAGAGTCCAGCGCAGAGCCACGAAGATGATGAAGGGAGTGGAACATCTCCCTTATGAGGAGAGGCTGAAGGAGCTGGGTCTCTTTAGCTTGGAGAAGAGGAGACTGAGGGGTGACCTCATCAATGTTTACAAATATGTAAAGGGTGAGTGTCAGGATGATGGAGCTGGGTTCTTCTCAGGGATGTCCAGTGATAGAACAAGGGGCAATGGGTGTAAACTGGAGCATAGGAGGTTCCACGTGAACATCAGGAGGAACTTCTTTACTGTGAGAGTGACAGAGCACTGGAACAGGTTGCCCAGGGTTGTTGTGGAGTCTCCTACGTTGGAGATATTCAAGGCCTGCCTGGACAAGTTCCTGTGTGATGTACTCTAGGTTACCCTGCTCTCGCAGGGGATTGGACTAGATGATCTTTCGAGGTCCCTTCCAGCCCTTAGGATTCTGTGATTCTGTGCGTCCCCCAAGGGAAACTGATACTCAGAACAAAACAGGCTGTAAAGATACACCTGCCCTATCAGCCTGCTGAAGTGCCTGAAGCCCTTCCCAGATGGGAAGCAAGTGGAGATCATGGCCCTGCTCCTGTTTTCAGGGCAAGAGCTTTTCCCTTGTGTTTTGGGGAAACAGGGTGAAACAGGACATTATGGAAGCTTATGCTTGGGTTGCTTGGCCAAGGAGGACAGAGAGGAGGGGGTCCCTGGAACAAAATGAGTCCTGGAGAGGACTAAATCCATCAGCTGAGAGGGAGTTGGTGTGCTGGTACTTTGGGGGTCCTTTCCCACACATGATGCTCAGCCAGGCTTTGCTGTAGTCAGTGGGAGGCCTCTGAGCCTGGCTCTCATGCTGGATTTGTGTGATGCAGCTGGAGCTCCTTTCAACCTCTGCTTTCTCCCTCCCTTTTATTCCAGTTGCAAGGAGCTATCATTGTAGCTTCCTGCTTCCAAATCTTCGTTGGATTTTCTGGCCTGATCGGATTCCTGATGAGGTTCATCGGCCCCCTGACAATCGCGCCCACCATCACCTTGGTTGCACTTCCTCTCTTTGACTCGGCTGGTGACGAGGCTGGGCAGCACTGGGGCATAGCGTTCATGTAAGTCTGACTTCCCCATGCCAAAGCTGAGTGCACACAAACCACTTACCTCTAATATGAAACCAAATGTCACAGTCTATAGCAGGGTTCCTCTGGGTTCAAGGGTTATTTGCTGAGCACTAACATGCAGTGACCTTGTGCAAGGCAGCACAGTGGGAAAGCAGTGGAAACTAGCAGGAGGTTAGAGCCCTCAGCAGCAAAGCAAACCCCCAAAATAAGTTAAAAATTCTGGTTTTTGTGACAATCCAAAGTTTCTTCTTAGGTCAGTAGAGAAACAAGCCTTTCCAGGGGACAGTCTCTGTCACAGTTGTTCGTGTACACTGTTTCACACCCCCATTATTTAAGTTAAAAATGCATTCCTGAAATGACAAATTTGAGCACCCAGAGTTAGGTATTCCTCAAGTTAAAATAGCTTTCTGCATTGGTTTCACATGTCAAGGAGGAATTGTTTTCTCCACAGGGTGCTCTGGAAGTGTCTGACCATGTGGTTTTGTGGCAGTGAGGGCTCTCTCAGGGGTATTTGTGTGCATGCGCTTGGGCATCAGTGTACAGGTGTGCTTGGTGGCAGAATTCCCATGGTATTTCAGGAACTAATTTAAGAAGTAGAAATCCCACCGCATGGTTCCCCTGCAGATTTGGTACCTTCAGATCCCAATGCAGGCTTCAGCTTGGGATAACATACAGCAGGAGTAGGTTGTTACCCTCCCTATGGCCTCCCATCAGTTTGTTAACGCTTTCAGACCTGCCTTTGGAGACTCAGGGGCCAGGTGTGACTGCAGCCCCACAAGGCAGCTTTGCTGGTCTAGGGACCTGCTTCAGTCCACTTCCCTCTCCTTCTTTTCTCCCTGAACTTGCCCTCCCAGACCCCAAAGCCACCTCCCTTCTCCACCCCCAGTTCCTCACTTAACTGCTCTCTTCCACCAGCACCCTGTACAATCCCAAACCCTGCCTCCAACACAACCCTGCCTTCAGCCCATATCCCTGCTCTCAATCTAGGTCACCCTTTCTGTCTGGATCATTTCTGTCCCATCTTCTACCTGTGCCAATCCCAGTTCTGACTTTCCTGACTCAGGTGCCTTAGCTCCAGCTTGATCATCATGCTCTGAGCCATCTCTGTGTCCTGTTTTGCTGCCTTCTTCATGCTCCATGGGTGTCATTAGGGAAAGAAAAAGGGCGATAATGGAAAAAGTGGAAGACATGAGCCATGTGGTCTCAGTACTGCTGTTCAGCCCCACTCCATCCCAAAGCCCCCATGGTGGGTGATACCCACTGTTGCCTCAAGAAGCTGATGTAGAGTGTGCTCACTTGTTCCCTGTGATGGTGCATAAACAGTTCATCACTGGGCAGGGCCTGGACGTATTCAGAAAGCTCAGAATCTTTAAGGGCTGCAAATGCTAATGCCTGAGATGTCTCTGCTGACTGCTTGGGCCCTGGGATGAGTGATCATTGTTATAGACTGAGCATACCTGAACACATTTTTGTTCAAAAAGAGCTCAAAGAACAACTTCTACTAAACCTCAATTTTCTGCTTCAGCTCATAAGCAGACCCTGCTACTGCTAAAGGCAAAATGACCTTCTCAATGCAGGCTATGTACTATGTCTGTTTCCTGGGCATTCAGTCTATCAAAAAGGTTTGGGATATATTTTTCCAGAAACATTTAGCCTGAGGCTGATGTTTTCCATGGAAATTTTCATCCTGAATAGGTAAAGTTAGGTAGAATTAAAAGTGGCTGAAAATAGTGCTTGTTAATGGAATGTGCCAGGCAACCTGAATAATAAGCAATGACACCTACCTGAGGTAGACGAGGGCTCTGCAGTGATTCATAAGGCTGTGAGCACCTTTGTCAATGCAAATGTACAAAATGTGCACTGATGCAGTCTGTCTGGGCTCTGTAGCTTTAGAAATGAATGGAAACCTGTTCCTCCTCAGACTTTCTGCCTCCAGTCACTCAGCTGTGATTGATAGATAACCTTTGACTGTATGTTGTGCTGTGTCTTTGTGGACAGGTGAGGTTAGTGTTTCCTTTGCACTGCTGGTATTCTGCCTGCACATAAATACTGGACCTATACCTCATCACCTTTTCAGACATGGAAAAGTACCAGTTTTCCCTGCACTGTCGGTGCACTTCAGCTGATGCCATTGACTTCTCACCAAATCCTACCTGGGTTAACTTATTCAATGTATACAATTTAGACTTGTTATAAAGAAATGAAGAGCCCTTCAGAGGCCTGGTTAACATAGGAGGAAAATGCCCAAGGTCTTTTACCAGTTTAGCAATCAAAGTGAGGTGCCCAAGTCCCTGCCCCTTCACTGCATGTGGCAGCCTCCAGCTTCATCTGGTTGCCCTTTCTGAGGGACAGACACCTGGGGGGCAGACAGGGCTTGCTATGAGGAACCCAGTTGTGCTGCTGCTCACAGGAGATGTGTCCTACACAAGAGGTGGGAGAGGAGCTGTACCTCATGGTTGATTCCATGAGAATGAGGCCCAGGTGCTGCTATGGGCACACATGAGAACCCCTGACTTGGGCAGACCAGAGGGCCATGCTCTACCCTTCTTGGCTGGCTGGTGGGGGTTCTGTGGGTGCCACGTGCAGTCCCACAGTCCTACCATGGTTTTTTTCTTTGAGAACGGGGACTTGCACAGCAGAATCAGATCCTCTTTCTTTTACTCCATGCAGCTCAACTCTTCTTTCCACTTGGACAGCAGTATAGGTAAACCTGAAATCAGGAAACCAATACATCCTGCATTTCCAGTACATCTGAATTGCACAGAAGTTCAGGGAAAGTTTCCTACAAAGCCGCCTGGACCTTGCATGTCTCTCAGGGCCTTCTTTTACTGAAGTGGCATCTTTAAATTTCCTGCCACTGCGTCATACTCACTGATGCACTAACCAGGGGGTCGGTCTTGAAACAAAGGCGGGGGGAAAATGCTTGCAAATGCAGAGGAGCTTGTTCCACCTCCAGCTTGCTGAAGTTGGGAGCCACTCTCTAGTGCTGAGAGCCTGGTTTTCTTTGGTCCTCTGGAAGCCTGATTCCTTGGGCAACAGGTCTTCAGTTATTGTGGGGACAGGTGGGCAGCTGGGCACCCACTTTGTTAATGATCTGGTTTACCCTCCTCCTAGGACTATTTCTTTCATAGTTCTGTTCTCTCAGTACCTGAAAGACGTCCCTGTGCCACTGCCATCTTACCAGGGAGGCATGAAGTGCCACCTCTCCCCAGTCTACCTCTTCCAGATCTTCCCGGTACGTAGGGGCTCCCAGGGATGTGGCAGCAGGCCTCACCTGCTCCAGGCTGCCTTGGCTCTTTCCACTCACATCCAGCCGAATTGGTGCTTCTCAGCCCACCCTATTCAGTGAAGGGGGCAGAGGGGAAGAAGGTCCCCATGGCCCTCACCATCGGGAGGGAGGGAAGAAGGGAGGATCCAGCAGGATCCAGTGCCATCCCTCTGCTTCCATTCTCTGTGCAGGGGAGAGGGTTGGGTGGGGAGACACCTTTTCCACCTCAACCGTGCTAGAGATGTGGCCATATCCTAATCAGACCCCACTGCTGCGTGTGATGGGCAGGTGCTGATGGGGCTGTCCCTGAGCTGGCTGCTCTGCTACGTGCTGACGGTGACCGATGTCCTCCCTGCAGACCCCACTGCCTATGGCCACCTGGCACGGACAGACATCCGTGGGGATGTTTTATCCCAGGCTCCCTGGTTTCGGCTGCCTTACCCAGGTACAACTGTTCTGCCTTTCCCCATCCTGCCACACTGCTCCCTGCTCTGGCTTTCACCTCCGCTTATGGCTAGCAGGGGGAGAGGAAATGCCAAAAAGCAGGCAAACACCCACATGCATCCCTGCTGTTCTCCCCTAATCCTCTGCAATAGATTTCAGGACAAACCAACCTGAACTGAGCTCTTTGCTTGCAGGCCAGTGGGGAATGCCAACAGTCAGCCTGGCTGGGATATTTGGCATCTTAGCTGGGGTGATCTCCTCCATGCTGGAGTCTGTGGGAGATTACTACGCCTGTGCCCGCCTGGCTGGGGCCCCACCACCACCAAAGCATGCCATCAACCGTGGCATCGGGGTAGAAGGGATCGGCTGCCTCCTGGCTGGTGCCTGGGGGACAGGGAATGGCACCACCTCATACAGCGAGAACGTGGGGGCCCTGGGCATCACCAAGGTGAGCCTCAGCACAGCGGGGTGGCTTCTGGAGGTTTACCCCAGGGGTGTCTGTGCAATGGGTATGTGCTGGACCTGGGGTGTGATCTTAGCCTGCCTTCTGCAAGGCATGCTGGAGGATGTGCCTTGGCACATTGGTGACCAGCTCAGCAGCACTGTGAAGCATCTAACAGAGGAGGCCAGTCCTGCTTTTTCTGTTTATTGTCTGTGCCTGGGATGAGTGCGCACTGCTGTTATTCATGGCACGTGAATAGCTGAGACTAAAGAGAGCTTGTGCTAACCTGAGAATGAGAGGAAAGGAAAGGGGAAGGGAAATGGAAAGGGAAGGGAAGGGAAAAGGAAAGCTTTAATAGGATTTAAAATTCCAGTTTTTATAACACAAGGATGGCAGTCATGTGAAAGGTAGGCTATTTCTTTGGGATTGTAAAATGTGATGGCAAAGGGTTATGTTTTTACCTTTCCATAAAGTTTTGTGAATCCCTTGAGTACCTTATTGCTTTTATAAGGGAAAGAAATTTCAAGAGATAAGGTTGATAATCAGATCATAGATTTTCATGAAGCTTTGCAGCCAGGGGATGGGTACATCCAGCAGCCAACTGGAGACCATTTTTAAGCCATTGTCAAATAAACAATGCCGTGTCAGCAGAGCTGTGAGTCAGTAAATAAATGCAGAATTTGATTTCTGGTTCCCACTCTGTAATATTGCTGATTTCACTGGATTTTATAAACCTCACTCACTATAACCATTTTTCAGAGTGAAATGTTAGTGTTTGACCAAGATGGCTGCTTCCAGCAAAAAGGACGGTCTGGATGTCTGCTTGGTGTCCAGTTTAGCCTGTCACCGCATGTGTCTTGTCACTGTGAAATCTGAGGATACTGACAATATACCTGAGCCCATTCTTTCTTTCATAAGGGACTGTAGTGATAGGCCAAGGGGTGTAAGGGGTTTAAACTTAAACAGGGGAAGTTCAGGTTAGATACAAGGAAGCAGTTCTTCACTGTTAGGGTGCTGAGGCACTGGAACAGGCTGCCTAACGAAGCTTTGAATGCTCCACCCCTGGCGGTGTTCAAGGCCAAGTTGGATGAGCCTTGGGGAAACGTGGTCTAGAGTGATGCATCTCTGCCCACAGCAGGGGGGGTTGGAATTACATGAGCTTTAAGGTCCTTTCCAGCCAAAACCATTCTGATTCCATGATTCTATAACATACAGTTTGCTGCATACATTGTGCATATGGGATGTAGCACAGTGCAGAAGTGCCCAGACTCATAATTATCAGATTACAGGACATGTTCTCCCATGTTCTTCAAGTCCTCCAGGTGGACATGCCATCCTTGCTGATCTAGGAGAGATGTTTCCCTTTGATCCCACCTTTGTTCACTGTGTTCACACAGTGTTGTGTGCAGTGGGTGAACAGAGCAGAAAATAGTCTCGTTTCAGTCAACCTTAAATCAGCGGGGGTGCTGAGACCATAATGCAGATTTAATTTTATTTAATAAAACATGGGAAACACATTTTTCCGTAACAAATGGAAACATAAGGGCCTTGTTTCCCCTGTTTAACAGAGGTGTCCAGCACCACCTGAAAAATCTTTGGAGGTTTCAGATATCCACAGGATCTGTCAGATAAGGCAAGGCAAAGCTGCTGGAAGCTGCCAAGATGCAGCAACTTAAATGGCATCAGGCACCTATATTTAAGCTGCTTGATAGCATGCCAGTAAAAAGAGGCTTTTCCAGGAAAAGAGGATTTTAAGGAGGGGTAAAGACCTCACAGTCACCATGTAGATAGCAGGGAACTGTGCAGTTTCTTCAGTCTTAGGAAAGAGAACTGATTTTCATGTTTTCCTGACATAATTGAAGCAAACTCTAAGCTAGAGGCTTTAGCAGCATATGCTTACACTTGTGGTGTCAGTGGATTAGGTAATTTGCCTTCAAGGCCAATTCCATGTACTGGCTAATTTGACATTTTGGCAAATTAAGAATCTGAAGCTTCATTCTAATCCTGGAACAAATAGATCTGTTGGCTTATATTAAATTACAGTTTTGATAGTAATGGTGTACCAAGGTTTTAAGCCAAGGAATATAAAAAGCCCACCTGAAGGCAGTGAATGATTTTATTTTGAAGCTCCCTACCAAGTCTTTTTCATTTATCTTTTACAATTAAGTAAGACTTAAAATATTTTAAAAGGACATGTTTAAGAAATACTTTAAAAGAAACAGAATTAGTTACTAAGAATGTCTTTTGCTTAAAGCATTCACAAAAAGCCCTGTCTGTAAATATGACATTCTTCAGGTACTTAAAGGGAGGGATTAAAATATTTAATTGAATTATAAAATGTTTTCAGAGGATTACAGAGTTCCCTGCCTAAGACACAAATGTTGTAAATCTTAGCGTGATTCTTTAAGCTGTCCAAGTCTTGGGGTGGCAAGGCATATCTCAACTTGAAAGTCTCATAAATACTGCTGCTTTTCTTTTTAGTTTCCATAGTATGTAAATGTCTCTTTCATCCTTTTGTTTGGCAGGCACTCTTTTTTTTTTCCCCCCTATTTGCATGCTCTAACAGATCTGAATGAAGGGCATGGCTTGGTGCTGTCTTTGTTGTAGTGCCCAACCCAGAAAAGGGTCTGTCTAGGGGGGAAAAAATGAGAGTAAAAATGGTCTTACTGAAGCAATGGGGGAGAAGAGATAGGGGCAGACCAAGATACTTCCCTGTTTCTGATTAGCCATTTGTTGACCATGGAATGGATATATCAAATCCCAGAGTTTGGCACTGGAGCAGCCAGCCAGTCTCCTGAATCTTGGTCTACAGGGATCGGTGTGGGGCACCTCATTGAAAGCCATTTTTAGGTAGCAACCCAAACACTGGTGAAAGGATTGTCCAGTGAATTGACTGAGTGGTTGCAGCACTGTGGGTATGCCAAGACATTTCCAGGCTTGAGTGAGAGCAAAGCTGTGTGTGGGGATTAGAGTGCTCTTAATGTAATAATACTCTTCTTTTGTTTAAGAGCAAACCATTAAAGTCATGACAACGGTAGGAACAAGGATAACACCACGTAAATAGGTGTGGATCCATGACTGCTCTCAGAGTGCCTTTCATGATGCAAATTTAATAGTGCACAAATACAGATGCTTCCCACCCAGTGTGAAAATCCCAGCTCACCGGTGGCTGTATCTGAACCTGTGACTGAGTGTACCATTGAGTGCTTCATCCAGAGATGTAACTCCTGCCCCGCAGGCTGGAGCTGGAGCCTGCCATCCCTCACCTCTCTCTGCTGGTCAGCGTGTGACTGCCTTTGCCTCCTCTTCTTCTTCCCCCAGGTAGGGAGTCGGATGGTGATCATTGCAGGTGCCTGCATCATGCTCCTCAGTGGAATCTTTGGGAAAGTTGGGGCAATGCTTGCCAGCATACCCACCCCCGTGATCGGAGGCATGTTCCTTGTGATGTTTGGAGTTATCACGGCAGTGGGGATTTCCAATTTGCAGGTAATGGCTGTGCAAGTGCCATTGCTTCCCTAGGGAAGGGGACTTCTGTTTCAAGTCAGGTTATTACCAGGCTGAGTCAGATGCAAACATTTGCACTGGCAGGTCCTTGGGAGAAGATGAGGGGATGTTCCCACAAGGGCTAAATCACAGAGTGTTCCCTGGCCAGATCAGGGTTTGCTGGTACCGGCAGCAGCAGGATCACCAGTACCCCAGCAGCAACAGGGCTGCTGCCTGTGTCTGCTGTTGGAGGCAGCGTTTACATCCAAGCACATCTCATGAACATGACAGTAATGCACAGGGTTGGGTAATTCCAAATGTAATGTATACAATTTCTCTATGCAGTACACTGATATGAACTCCTCGAGAAACATCTTTATCTTTGGATTTTCTGTATTTGCTGGCCTCACGGTTCCCAACTGGGCAAACAAAAATAGTACACTGCTGGAAACAGGTAAGAAGCAACATCAGAAGCATTTCCTGTAGCATAAAACTGAAGCAAAGGCTGATCCATAGAAATCTTATAAAATGCACTTTTTCCTGATAAACCCCTGAAACATGCCCTGACTGTTGGCTGTTTCTTTCCGGAAGGGCTGCGCTTGCCCTTTGCTCTGATGCACAGCTCTGGTGCAGAAATCTCTGGCCTCGATCAGTGACTGCACCTCACCAGATTCCTGTTGTGCTAAGAATTGCAGAGTGCTTCCCTGGGACACGTTCCCAGGATGAAGCAAGAGAATACTCCAGGGCTGAATTTTGATCAGCATCTCAATGAATGAGGCTTCCTTATGGGCTCATACACAATAGCACTTTGTGTTTCCAAAACGGCTGAATTCCATCAAGTTCACTTTACTGAAATTTCTAGTGCTCCAACACTTACCCTTTCATTGTGTCTTGTGTGACTAATGTGTTCATCATAAAGGCTGTAGTGTCCTCTGTTAAGGTATATCTGGCATGCTCGGTGGGCTGTTGAAAGAGCTGGGCTCACAGATCACTCACTGTGTAGGTGGTCTAACAGTGCCACTGGGCTTTGCTTATGTTTATTAGCCCTCACAGAGAAACATCACACCTGGTTAACTCATGGTGAAATCACATGCTAAATATGCCTGTGTTTTAACGGGAACTGAAGCTCGTGCTTTTGTAGAAAACTGCTTGGTGTTATGGTGTGGAAGTGCAGAGTGAGTCTGGAGCAGAAGGCAGCTTTTTCTGGGCCAGTTGTGTGATCTGCACTGTTAGTAGGCTCTTAATACGCTCATGAGTTATCTCCTGCCCACTGGCAGCTGGGTCAGTGCATAATTGCACAGAAGAAAACTGTAGGTTTGGAACTGGCAGTGAGATCAATCTCTCCTGCATTGCCAAATCTTAAGCTCTGTTTTGAGATTTGCAAGGCTTGTCTAAACAAGCATGCAGCTTGCAGCCTCTTGGCACTGGGTATGTTGCTGGTCAAACATGGGTCTCTGCACCAAAGCTTTGTTTTTTTGCTAGGAATCATCCAGCTGGACCAGGTGACCCAGGTGCTTCTCACCACTGGCATGTTTGTAGGTGGACTCCTGGGGTTTATCCTTGACAACACCATTCCAGGTAGGATTTGCTGAAATGAACTAAGCTACGAGTTTGTGCCTGCCCTAAGGTTGGTTTCCTAGCATATTTCTGTCTTCATGACTACTGCTGTATGGGCAAGAGTTGTGCTACTAGCCATGAAACACCATGTGGCTGAACTCCTCCCAGAGAGGGGTGAGGAACAGCAGCCATTGCTGAAATGGTCTCTGGATGGAAAATAGCAGATTATAAAAAAACTAACTCATTTTTTCAGGAACAACTGTCTGAGAGAAAGATTCATTTGGGAAAAATGTCTTTTAGGGAAAATGCCAGCCTAGGGTCACGTTGCTGGTTGAAAGGAGAGAGAAAAGCAACCAGAAGAAGTGGAAAGCCCAGACGTGTGCCTCTTTATGTTTGCTGCTGAAACTGAGGCTAGAACTGGTGCTACAGCAGCGGAAAGCAGTAGGAAAGGCTGGTGACCAAAGACAGGATGTAGCACCTGCAGCTGGCCCACACAGCCAGGAAAGAGCCTTTGATTTTCATTGAGCCTGAGGAGGGATGGCTTAAGAACAGGAGAGACAGCTGTCTTTTCTGCTACAGAAAAAGAGCAGGAAGGACACTCTGTTAACCAACTGCTTCTACAGTCTCAGGTCCCTTGGAAAGTGAATCTCCTTCTGTCTCATTACTTTTCTTGTAGCCCTTGATCTTCACCTCCTCCAGGCAGGATTTACAGGCATCCTCACTCCCCTTACCCAAGAGAGACTGCTGTTGCAACAGCTACAGGCATTTGCAATTCCTTGGCTTGAGTAAACACCTGTGACAGAATTCTGATTGCCAGCTAAACCTTACTCCTCTATTCTGCAGTATCTGGGCAGTTAACGTTCAGCTTTGCTTTCCTAGCACTGTATGAATCCCCCTTTGAACAGTTCTTGGATCTCAGATGGCTTGTGAAAACCTGTTTAGGTATACTTGATTTCCATGGCAAGCAGTGGAGAAGACTGCTTAAGACTGAAAGCCATTGAAGGAAGATGGGTATTGTCTTTCGGAAGTGCGTGTGAGGCACTCAAGGTAATCCTGTGCTCAAACACCTGCTGTTTTAAACACGTAATTCTCGGTTTTGCTGTTGCAGGAACACAGGAGGAGCGGGGGCTCCTGGCATGGAAGCATAGCCACAAGGGAGAAGCAGACATCTCTCAGCTCATTTCCAAGGTGTATGATCTTCCATTTGGCATAGGCTCCAAATACTGCGCTGTCTCTTGGTTTCGGTATCTCCCTGCTTGCCCCAAAAGTCTACCTGGTGGCAAGAGAATGGATGAACTGAAGGCTGCTGAACAGGAAAGCAGTGTTAGAGCAAGCTCAGAAAGAGACTCTGAGATAGGTGCTGATACAAGGATATAAGCACCTTCCTATCTCGGAAGCAGAGGTCTGAAAAGGATGTCTGCAGCCTGCATCATTTGAACGTGAGCTGGCAGCTGTTAAGAGGCTGGTGCAGGACAATAATAATGCCTTTCTCTTCCCAGCTGTACCCCCTGCACCTCGAGGGAGTAATTTTTCTCCTCTCTGCTCCTGCCTGTCCACCTCTAGGAAGAATATATTCCCTCTTCAAGGAATACCAAAGCCCAAGAAATGCTTGGAAAAGATGTTCAGTTTCCTTCCTTGCACTGAACCTTGGGGACCCCAAGGAGCAGCTGTTGGCTGAAGCAGAGCTTTTCCTGTCCTCTGTCCTGGTTGCCCAAGGAACCACAGAAGATATCCCTGATGTGGGCCCTGTACCACTCTCAGGCATCCCTGGGGCTGAGGCTAATCCCTATCACGTTAAAGATCTGTAATGGCAATGCCTACCTCTCAGCTTATGGTTTACACTCATCCTGGCCAAGGGGAAGGAGTGGGCACCTTTAGGTCATGATTATTCTCATTCCATATTCACACAATTTAAAGTCAGTCAAATGAATGCGGTTGTAAGAGAGGCGTCTAAGGTTAAATGGACTTGATTGCCTTCTGAACATGCCTCTCCTGTCTTAGACTGCAGAGGGAATCTAGAGACCTTCTGTTCTTGACCTAACAAAAACCCAGCTTCACTGCAATGAATCCCTGAGCAGCCTCAGGGAAGCCAGCTTCCCCAGAGCACCAAACCCTACAAAGATGGAGACAATTCTTCTGCTCACAGTGAGATGCATCCCTGTTACTGCTATGTTCTGTATCCTCTCCACTGTACCTGTTTGGTCTGGTGATTGTGCAGTGACAACCACTTCTCTGGAAAACAGTTTGCAGATTCTTGTTCCTGTTTACTGTCAGCCTAAACAGCCTAAACCTATATGGCCATGTCCAATGCAGTTGCATGCACTGCTGGTTGCTGGTGGTGTGCAGTAACATTGTTGTAGTGTGAGCTTGTGTTTCCAGTACTGAGATTTATGCTTACTTGTTTGGGTTGAAAATAAATGAAATGTAGAGTGTAATGGTATTTCTCAGGGTGATCACCATAGTGAGTGGCTGATAGCATTCAAGGAATCAGTGTGCAAGGGACCTCTGGAGGGCATCTGGGCCAGCCCCTGCCCAGAGCTGGTCCTGTTAGACCAGGTTGCAGAGGACTGTGTCCAGTTGAGCTATGGGTGGAGAGCCACAGCCTCTGGGCAGCCTGTTCCAGTGTCTGACCACCCCTCTAGTGAAAAGCATTTCCCCTCATGTCTACCTGGAATTTCTAATGCTTCACCTTGAGTCTGTTGTTTCTTGTCCTATCACTGTTCTTCTCTGAGAAAAGCCTGACCCCCATCTTTTCTGTACCCCCCACTCAACAGCTGAAGGCCATGATACGATGTCCCCTTTGCTCTCTTGGCTCAAGACTGAACAAAACCTGGGTAGTTTAATTAAGAAGCTTTAATTCCTCATGCTTATTACAGTACTGTTCCTTAGTTCCATCCTGCAGCTGTAGCAGTATATGGCTTATTTTACCAGTATGGGATATATTGGTTTTTTTTTTTTTTTTTTTGGGGGTGAATGAAGTTTGAATAGATAAATTTTATGAGCGCTGGGATCCAAAAGGAGGAAAGATTATGGCATAAGTAGTTTGCTGTTATGGGCAGATTNACCAGTATGGATTGGTTTTTTTTTTTTTTTCTTTGGGAGTGAATGAAGTCTGAATAGATCAATTGTATGAGCGCTGGGATCCAAAAGGAGGAAAGATTATGGCATAAGTAGTTTGCTGTTATGGGCAGATTGCAGTGCCTCTGTTGAAGATTGTGGTTATTATGCCTTCGGGAGAAAAAATAATGTGCACATTTAATCTGATCCCTCCCCATCATCACAGATTTTACAGAGATGAGTAGTCCCAGGCATCTCAACTCTGGCATCTGCATCCTCCACAACCTTGACTACATCTCTAGGCTTACTTAGAGCCAGCCTGTTCTCCCAGGGATCTAGCAAACAAACCCATGGTGTTACTCATAATCACTCACAAATGTACTTGTGCTTCAGCACATGTGAAAGCAAGTTGTTACTCTACCTCAGCCTGTTCCTGTGTCCTGTACTGAAGCTGCCAGGCTGCTGCTGGCTAGACCTGCCACACACTGGAGGAATGGTTTTGATGGGAGCAGGATACACAGCTAATGACCAAGGTACACAAGCCACACCAGCAAGGCCAAAATCTGCTCTACTGTATAGCCTTCAGGTGCTCCATCTGCCATGTGAGACCTTTTCCTTCAGTGCTGCAGTTGGGATCCCCACATGGAAAAAGTAAGGTGGGAAGCACAGATGGGGAACCCCTAATAATTACTGGCTCTGTGTCATCTCTGTGGAGGCTACAGCCAGATCTTTTTATTTCTCCTCATTAAGACATGTTTGGATTCTGGCAAGTGCCAGAGGATTATATTTGCTTTAGGTGTGTTCAAAAAAACCCCTAGACTATTGCCCCAGGTTTTCCTACAAATGTGAATCTTGATTTGACTTTTAGTTCCCCACGCCAAGGATGGAGAACTTTGCTTATCTATTATGTTGTCACCCTTCACTCCCAGCCTACTGCCATGTCTGTGGCTTGCAAGCTTCCTATAGCAGAGCTGGGTGCAACTTCACAGCTCCTGGCATGAGAAACCCCAGTTCCGAATGGAGGGGGTTACCCAGGCGCATCCTACAGCCCAAGAGGTACAGACAGCTCTGTGTATGTGTGTGGGTATGCTGGTCTGGGGCAGCTGTATCTGCTGTTGCTAAGGCTTAGAAGGCAGATTTTCAGAAGCTGTGTATGTCCCTGTTTCAAGCTCAGGCTCCTAAATGTCCTTTAAAATCCTCCCTTTGGTGTGTTTGTTGTAAGTATATAAAATGTCCTTTTATTTGCCTCAGGAGGACATTTCTAAATGTTAAAATGAAGTAGGCAGTGGTTAGACTGCAGGGCCACCATTCCTCCCAGCTGCATGTGACCACTTGAGGTTTGGAAACAGCTTTGGCTTTGCACTGCAACGACACAGCTTCTGTTTATTTGCTACCTAATGAAAATCAGGGAATCCTCAAGTGTGAAAGTGAACATCTGAGTGCTGTTCTGGACTGCTTTGAGAACAGCCAGCTACCTGTTGACTGTACTACCCTTTGGGCTACTGCTGAATCCTAAGCGCAGCACGACTTCCTGATTCCAACCAGGAGTGGGGTCACCCTGCTTTGCAGCTGTGCAGAGCAGCAGGCAGCCAACTGGGGAGTTGCAGCACATGGTCCTGCTGTTCTGCCTGAGGAGACCTGGTGATGGGTATTTGCTCATACCAAGGTGCACTGGCTCTAGAACAGCTAATCAGAGGCTCATTTTCACAGCTTTCCCAGAAAGATGGGACCTGGGCAGTAGGACTGCCCTATGTTGTGAATGCCCCATCCCTGGCAGTGGTCAAGGCCACGCTGGTCTAGTGAAGGTGCCCCTGCCTGTGGCAGAGAGGTTAGAATTAGATGATTTTTAAGGTCCTTTCCAATTTTAACCATTTAAGATTCTATGTTGTGCTCAATGTGTTGTAAAGTGAGGGGCTGCTGTGCTGCACGCAGCAATAGTGCACTCAAGAATTAAGGCTGCTTCCCTGCCAAGGCAGAGCAGCCCTCCTGCACACCAGGGCAAAACAGCTATTGTTTGTGTAATGTTGGCTCTGCAGGAGATGACATACAGGCCTGCACTCTTGTAAACTATGATCATGCAACAGGAGGGAGTAATATGTTCTTCATCTTCTCCTTAATGTTGGAACATCTCCACAAAGCCTGCTACCTTTTGGAGGAGTTATTATTTTCAACATTACCTGAATACACGTGTTGTTTCACATTACTGTTCAGGCCAGCCTTAGAAAAAAATTCTGCTAGCAAAGCATGTGTAAAGATAAGAGGAATGCATCTCCATAGTGTATGGTATCCATTTAAAACTGCCTCCTTTACTACTTGGCAGGCTGAAAGCCATTTGAAAATGAAATATTCTATTCTCTAACTTCTGTCCTGAACTGGCCTTCAAAAGGGGGGGATGAAGGGCTAATAAAGAAAGGTTGTTAACACTTGAACATAGTTCTGAGATATGAAAGGAGTTTATTCATCTTCACAGCATTTTTAATTCTGAGACACTATCTGAGCAGCATTACTCATCAAAGAATGAAACATGACAAAGGAGCACAGGGTTGACCCCTCAGCATTACACACTTTGCAAAAGTAAATAAACCAGTGTATTATTGCGCCTGCACTGGGCAGGTGATTTGGAAATGGGTAGTCACTGCTGCTGTCCTTATGAAGAGATGCAAGAGCCTCATCTCCCTGTGAGGCAATCCCTCTCTCCTTGTCAGCCTGAGCTGAAAAATTGTACCAGAATAGTCATCACTGCCAGGGTGCAGGCACTTTGATTTTTGCAGGTTGCAGTTTGAGACCTGCATCCTATGAGGGTAAGTAGCCTAAAGTGACCTCTCTGCAGCTCTTTCACAGCTTATGCTAGGTGAGTCACTTAACTGTACGTGGCTCAGTTTACCTGTGAAGTGAGGTTAAGCATTAAAAAGCTAAAGTATTTCTTAACATTTTATAAGTATCAAAAACCCATAACAAAGGTATAAATTACTCAACCGATACACCAAGAAGCACTGATGAGGGAATGGGGAATTAACCGTAACAAACCACTTTAACACAGCATGTCCACACTCTGCTCAAAGAGGTGCTTCACTGAAAGAGGTGCAGTCTCTTGGTGTACCCAGAAATGCTTGACAAAACATTAGCAAACAGAAACTGTTTAGAAATCTTCATCATCGAAGGTCTCGGTGCACCTCAGCATGACAGTCTCATAATCAAACTGAAGATCTTCTTCCTGCAAGCCCCCCCAAAGTCAAGCAGGGTTAAAAACTACAGGAGTTGATTGTATTTCAAATATACAGTGGGTTGGTCAAGTGCTGACATGTGCCAGCTGATGTGTGTCATGAGCCCTCCTCTGAATCAGCAACCAGCACTTGCCAGGTGCCTGAGGTGCCAGGTGAAGAATGGCTCAAATCTTCAACCAAGTTCCTTCTAAAATCACAAGGCTCCACCCTGTGTCTGTCAATGTAATTTAGACAACTTGGCCTGAGTGTAGTAGCAAGTGGGTCCGATAACAGGCTCTGAGGATATGACAGCTTCCTTGTGAGCCCTTAATTTCTACTGACTTCAGGCTTTGCTGCTCTTTTAGCAACAACAGGAAATAGTTTTGTCTTTCACCAGCTTAGAGAGAGTAAGTGGCTCTTGAGAAAAATATAAGTGTATGAGATAAAAGTGTTCATGCCTGCATTCCATCTAGTTCACCTTCTGCACTGATGCAAGACTCCTTAGGGCAAAACTACTTTTAAAAAATAGGTGCCATTTAAAAAATGAACAGTGGAAGGAGCACTAAATTCCACTTGCTTTTTAAGTGTCTCATGTCAAAATCTGTAGTTTTAACAGAAATCGGGCCTTTGAAGAAGCAAAGGCATTCAGTGCCATTTAGAAAAAGGCCCTCAGATTTTTACTTAGTTACTGTAAAACCTTTGGACCTCAATCTAAGCTAATTCTTTACTACTTTTGCTGCTAAACATCTCTTATGTGACCTTAAGACAACAGCTCTTGAAAAATGACAAGACGGCTTTAATCTCACACTCAGAAATATTTCTCTACCATCTATGATGGAAGTATGCTCCTGTTTTCATTTTTGGGTCACTATCCTTTTAAGAGCCCTCTCCATCCCTGCCCAAATGATTTACTCTCTCCTCCTGTGCAAAAGTCTCTCAAGCATTTTATACCAATGGGGTGCATGCCCTCGGCAGCCTTGACTGCTGGGACAGCAGTTCAAGAAAGTCTGCGCTCAGTGGATCTGAGATTACAAAATCCTGGATATACACAATGCAACAGTAATACTTTGTACCTGGACAGTTATCCAGAAATAGCATAACATAGCACTGGCATAGGCTGAGCAACAATAAAACCCATCACCTCATCAGCTCTGCAGATGAAAGGAGACCATAAGCTGTCTTTTGTACTTAGGTTAGGTGCAAACTGCATGCCTCACCTTGGTACTGTACCTGCTACCCACCTCTATGTCTTCTGCAAAGTGTGTGCACAGTGCACCAAGACTTCACATTATCCTTGGGATAATTTATCTCAGTACTGCCCAAGCTCCTGGGCTACTGTAGCATTAGCACAGGTACTGCGTCAAAGGATGGGGTTCAGTGGGCAGGAAGAGCTCCTTTCCCTGTTGAGTCCAGGAGTCTCTTATGCTCCAAGTAGCCCAATTTCTGGGGTAATGTATGTAGCCTATACTGAGCTGTCTGCTCCTGCTTGGGTTATTTATCTATACAACCACTTCCATAACTGCCCCAATTTGTTTGTTTGAGATAGAGCTGAATTTCTGCTCTCAAAACAAAAAAAATCTTGTCGGTCATATTTTATTATTTTTTTTTTGCCTCTTGGTGCGATTTGCTGTACTGCAGTTATCTGAACCAAAACAGACTCTGACCTTCTTACTATCAGTGCTCCCTAGCCTTGATTTCTGCTCACACACTCTTTCCATTGTCTTATCACAGACAACTCAAAGTTCCTCCATAAAGAAGTGCACATAGCCTTTTATTTCCTTTTGGATTCAGAGGCCTCAGTCAACTGCCACTCTGCAGTACTTAAGCTTCTTTTCCTGCTTGTCTCCCCATTACTCATATTCTCCTAGTCTTATTTCAAATATCCCTCTTCAAAGCTTGAAAGGGATACTGTCTCTTATACCACCTCATCTGGCAGCTGTGGGATGGACTTGGGCTCAAACATAACAATGCAGCACCAAGCAGAAGGACAAAATGGGACCACTTAATGCTACCAGGAATGACATTCACAAAAGCAATTTAAAACTGGAAAATACTGTATCTTTCTTTTCTAGGCCTGCACAGTTCGTGGCCATTTACATAAATATGGAAGAGCCCTTCCCTGATGCAGAACATAGTTATTCTATGTAATAAGGCTGTATAGATCAGTGCTTGATCTCTGACAAAGGCTGGGAGTGGGTGTTCAGGTAAAAAGTCCAAGAACTGTGCATGCAGTGTGCTCTGTTCCACAATATATGCTCTGACATTAGGGCAAACTGTGCTGTGAGGACCTTCTGAGCTGGAAATTGTATCTGGACCTTCAGGTTTAGTAATTGTCAATGGATCAATGCCCAGGAGTTAAATCTGGTAATGTTCATGTGCAAGTGCTTTTTAATGTTGGGTTGGTTTTTTCTTTTTTAATTTCATGGAGTGTTTTCTAGTTATTCTCGTGTTAGACACAATGAATAATCGTTTTGGGTACCAAATCCACACCATTTCAGATCAAAATTCTCTCACAGTACACGTCGGTCTTTTTTTGTGGAGAAGTCCTACTTAGTTGCTCCTCTTTAATGCCTTTTGGTGTGCCTGCTGCCATTCTCTGAGCTTCCTTTAGTGCTACTGTATCCCTCAGATGGGGGGAATCAAGTGGCATGCAGCAGTTGCTATGTGCTTAGTGGTGCATCACTAGTTTCTGCTTAGTTTTCTGTCCCAGTTACCCCTCATTAGAAACACTCTACTTCCTTCAAAGAAACATCTGTTCAATTAACAGAGACTGAATAGAATACAGGTGATGGAAAATAGCAAAAGAGTGGCTACTGTGGAGATACAATTGACTCTGAATCCAAACAAGCAACTCTGGCTGAGGTATATATCTCCCTTTCGCTCCTCCACCCATGTGCAAGCTCTGAGCCACCTCCTTGGGAGGAGGGCAAGAATGCAAACACCATGACTTCTGGCTCAGGGAACCTGCAACTGTAAGACTGAGGTTAAGAGGCAGCTCAGCAGCTGTTTATCAGCTTTTTCAAGAACATCAATACCCTACTCCTAAGGCTTGCCAGCAGATGGCTCAGCCTAGGGAATCTGGCACCCAGACAAGCAGAAGGTGGTCCTACTGAGCTCAGAATGGAGCGGCTGGGTGTTAATGGAGAACTACAAAATCAGCTTTCCCTGCTCAGATGAGATCACTCAAGCTTTTCCAAAAGGAACTTTCATGAAAACAATTTAAAAAAAAAAAAAAAAAAAAAAGAGATCCTCATTTAATTTCCCATTTTGAATAATTTCTAAGCACTATCAACCCCTCACACTTTGTCTCTTACAAAGGCAAGCCTACTGACCTTTTGAAATGCCACATCTAAAGTGATGAGCCCCAGGTTGTCATTTGTAATGATTCTGGACAATATGATCAGAAGCACAGAAAACAGAAATCCTTTTCTGACAATGACAGAAACATACTGTTTCTGTTAGAAATCCCTTGGCAAAGCTTACCTGGCACAACTGTGTATCAGCAAAGAAGAGGTTTTTTAGGAAGTCAGTGATCTGCAGATGGAACATGTGGTGATCCTTTGAATTTTCGTAAGTTGCTGAACTGAAAATGGCACCAGACAATACAGTCAACTTTCCATTCCTTCATCTCTCCTCCTACTTTAGCTCTTCCATATTTTTCCTTCTTTCCTTCATATTTTTCTTACAAATTAAAAAAATATTCAAATTGTTTTCAAGATGATTCTGATATTAAATACAACAGCTAAGCAAGACAGGGAAGAGTGGAAGTAGATGTACTGATATTTTCTAACAAATGCAAGGAAAATATGTAAGAAAAGAGAACAGCAATAGAAGAAACCAGAATCACAACAAATAGATCCACATGACAGCTTTAGTAACATTGTTTTGGGGAGACGTATCTATCCATTGTAACAGAGAGCAACAACGGTTATTTGTTGGTGTATTTTTTTAGGGTTGTTTAGAGGAACAGCTTTGACTTATTTTGTAAAGTTTTTGAGTGAATGCAGTAATGTGTGGTCATGAAATGACACATTAGCTATCACTGGCATGTTTGTATCCAGGTAACAGGTACTTCTGCCACAAAAGCCATGAATTTTCTTCCTCTCCTCTATATCCTCCCTGGAATTTTAAAAGTTCTGCCATCATGTCTCTGTCTAGAATTACAAGGCACAGAGCGACAGGGAAGGAAGAGAAGATAAATGTTTACTACTGAAATACTAATCTAATTTGGGACCTAAAACAGATTGCAAAGATGATGGCAATACACTGCAGTATTAAGGAATAGTTAATCTTATTTTAAAAGCAAACCACAATTGTGACCTAATAAATGTTATTTAATAGATACGTATTTGTTAAGCCCTATTATATATTCAAGCATATTCTGATCAACAGCCAAAACAGCCGTTTTTCCATTCATTCTGCTCTGGAAGTGCAAGGTGGAATGATGGTAAAAGAGATTGACTCTAAAGAACTCAAAATATGGAAAAATAAGTAGGAAAAAGGATTAAAAAAAACCCAAACCAACCCAAAACCAAACCCAGGTTAAAAACACTATTTGCAGAAAGAAACAACCCTAATGAAGTAGCAAGAATGCATAAAGATGAGTTTTAATGGGATTTTCCTCTTCAGGAAAGCACCCTTTTCTTTCTTTGGTCTGAAAAATCAAAGGCAGTGCCAGCTTTGCATCTGACATGTTCTCTTTTAGGTAACTCATCTGACCTGTAGAGGAAAAAGATGTTTCTATTTAATAAGTTTTGTATTTCTTTAAGGTAACTACTCAGGTCAACCACACTTTAGCTTGGTCACTTCCTTGTGATTGAATTGGGGTACTTGAAAAACGTTAGAAAATTATCTTTTTTGTCTCACTAAACATGGGTAGAGTTTATGATTAGCTGACTTATCCAGGGAATGCGTTATAGCCCTCCTAGTGAGAGAGAGAAAGGGAAAGCATTACAAATACTGTAATTTGGAAAGACGGAAAGCTGTGCAGAGTAGTGAAGAAAATCAGAAGGACCCTAGTTACTTTGAAGTGATGGGGTGTTCTTAATAAGTGATTCTTACTAATTCTGTTGTAAATGCCTATTAATCATTTCACTTATGCACCTTAGGAGACAGTATTATTATGAGCACAATTGCTGGAGGCTGCTATTGTAACCATTTACTAAAAATCAGGCACAAAAAGAGAAGCTAGGCTATTGCCTTACTATGCAGAAAACTTGCCATGGAGAACTGATAGTGGGCTACTAACTTAGTCTGTCTAGCAAAAAGGGTGAGTATGCAATTTACCTCTGGCTAGACATTCCCTGAGTCTCACTTCTTTCAAGGAAACCAGCAGCAACATCAAATGCATCTTCAAACATTACCTATTGGGGAAACACTTCAGATGTCAACATATCCAGCCACCTAGAAGTTCTACCTAGCACGTAATTGTTAAAAATGAAGCTTTTAAAAGCATGATACTCTTTCTTTCCTTTTACAAGTATGCTTACGGCTAGAGTAAACCAAGAGGGTTTTGTGAAGACAGGATTAATAGGGAGTAACTGTATTTCATGACTAGGAACATAAGGTTAGTACATCCACTTCAGCCTGTGTTTCAACTTCTAGGCATTAGACTTAACATTACACCTCCCAAAAATTAGTAAAAAACATCAATTGTATCAGTGCTTTAGAGACTTGACCATGGGATGCTGCTTCTAGCTGGAGACCTCAGTCTCTCCCAATCTCATTCCAGTGTGTGTGACATGGCTTGCAAAGGAATTTAGATGCTCCCTGCGACAGACTGATAAACTCATTAGTTTATTCTGCCATAATGCAGTTCACACATTTTCTGTGCCAGAAGGTACTGTACATGCAACACCCCCATGGCATTTCCTACCGAGGTCAGCAATATAAGTTGTGTCATGTGACCCAAAAAGAACTTGCCAATACCATTTACTTACACGCTAAAGGTGGACATCTGTCCTTCCCTTGCAGCTAATAAAATTACACATGTCTTTGAGCAGCTAGTTGCTTAAGTAATCAGTGCTCCAGGAACAGTTTACAAAGAGTTGGCTGTTATTTCATCTTTTTAACAATGCCCCGGTCTACTCAGTCACTAAATTCTTGGCTCTGCAAGGGTCATGACACAGGCAGTCATTAGCCCTGTACCACTGGAACTTTCTCTTTGCTACCAAGTGCTTTGATGAAAAAAGCCACACAACCCAAAACACAGCAGGCCTTGGCAAACTGGGTATTCCTTCCAGATTTAGATCATCTGTACTCCTTGGAGAGTTTGCAGAGAACAGTAACTGCACAATTCTTGTCTTTGCTTCCTCCCCCTGGAGCAAGTTAGAGCAAATTTAACTGTTACTTAGCACAGAAACTACAGGTCAGTGAAGACTATCAGGATTACTACCACTGCACTCCTATAGGAGACAAATCTCTCTTTTACTAAGAGAGAATTTAGTGCAGACATTTACTCAAAGACTACTTACTGTCTTCACTTTTCACATTCAAGTGGTCTTGGGAAAGCTTAATTGCAACTACTGTATGTTAACAATTAAAAGATGCAGAGCCAATTAGCATCTGAAAGCTTGGAGTTTCAGAGACAGAAGTATGTTACTGAGCACTTACTTCCTCTGGTGTGGAGACTGAGGAATCACTGGCTTCCTCACTGTTACCTCGACTGTCCCTCACACTACCTTCAGTGCACGCAGGCTCCTGGCAAGCAGCCTTAGGATCCATGAGGGAATCTCTCTGGCTACAATACTGCAAGATGCTGTCTCTCCTTTCTTCTGAAAGCTCTTGCCAGAGGTGGGAAATAGCTGTAGATACCCCAGGAAGAGGCACCTCCTCAGTGCAAACAATTCCATGTTCTATCAGTAGGTCCACTGTGTGCTTATAAAAATACAGGTATCTGCAATGAACGGAAAGTGAGCATCTCTTAAAAGCAGGCTATGATGTAGCCATTTACTATAATTCAGCAGGAGCCTGGGGAGTAGCTCTGATTCAGAACTACTTCACTCACTCTCCCCCTAAGACATAATACAATTACTGCAGTTGCCCAACACTGTTTGAAGATCTTAGCAACTCTGCCAAGGTTTCATCTACAAGAGGCAGGTTCTAGCCACAGTCCAGGCAAAGCTGCCTCACACCAGAAGCTCCAAGCACTGCACACTGTTCTTGTTGCACAGGCAAACCTCATTCTGGCATTTTATAAATTTTGAGTTTCTTGCCTTTATATCTGGAGGATTTTACATTATAATTTGCTTTTTATACTTTTAGTGGCATTGCACTACACTTAGCCTTGGGTGAGGCCATATCTTGATGTATTAGGTACTATACACACAGATAGAAAGAGACTAGCCCAGGCCTGGATGTTCTGACTTAAATAAGCATAGGAGCTCAATTTCCTCCATTTTATATCTGAAGAAATACATCCTTAAAACTGACTTCTGTGCAGTCTGTAGTGAAATTTGTAATGGAACTTAAGTGCCATAATTTCAGCCCTGTTACTAATCTCAGAATGAGCCCACTTTTTCTGTTAGCACTGTGTGGCACAGTGAATTAGGGATAATAATATCTACTTTGGAAAGGTTATTTTATGTTAATTAAATGCTTAGAGCATCTCAGATGAAAATAACAAGATCAAAAGAGTACAAACCAAGAGTTCTATAAACAGCAGTCACTCTTACTAAGTTTGGGCTCAAAATGATTCCTTGAAGATGTCCCAGATGAGCACATTTCCCAATTAACTGAACAGTATTGCATGAGAGAAAATTACTCAGAAGAGTTCAGTCTCTTTTCTCTTCTCATTTTCCTTTCTTTTCATATTTTCTCCTCTCCTCCCCTCTCCTCATAGTTGTTCCAGCAAACCAATATCGAAAAATCTTAAGATTCTGCATGCAAGCATAAACGTATTCAAACTCCAGTTTCCACACTCTGGAGTATCTTCCTTCATTGCTGGAGACAAAATAACAGAAGGAAAATAAGCATTCTCAGGTACAGTACTGCTCTCACTAAAGATTCTGGATGTCCAGCTCCAAACAAAGGATCTGGAGTTTCTCAAACAGAAGAATATGAATGGCCATTAGACTGCTTTGCCAAAGAAATTAAGCTTGAACCAGGACTCAACTATTTCCTTTCTGGCTGGAAGGATACAACAACATTTTGCACTGGACAGGGTACCCTACCCATGTAGCTCCTGCTACTGGACATGGGGAAAAAAAAATAAAACCCCAGTTGAAGCTCAAAGCATTTCTGATGCTGCCTAAATACTACGATTACACACTCACCAAAAGGCTTGTTATTTTCTTTGATGAAGAGTCCCTATTGCTTTATGCCTGTTATAAAAGACCATTTTTTTAGAAGAATTAGCTATGAACCAACACATGGCTGTAGGATAAGTGCCAGAGTCCATACAGTACAGGCCCTGGTCTACCTCATCAGCGAAGAAGCTGTTTATGGCTCTGTCGTGCACGCTTTCATGCAGTAGAGCTTACTTCCCCCAGAAAATCTTGAGTCAGCACATTTCAAAGTCTTGTAAATGATACCTCCGATTCTCACAGGAGCAAAAGCAGGAACAGGAGCGGGAGGCTGGTGCCATCTGCTGGCACAACTGAAGCCTCACTTTAATGAAACTCAATAATCTAAGGGAATTTTATAAATAAGCACAACCGGCTCAAAGGAAAAGAGAAGGAACAGCGGAAGTTTTTGTCTATGTGGAAGCGGATGCCAGGCGCAACTGTGGATTCTGCTGCACTCCATATCCTTAACTCTGAAATGGTTAGGGTGAAGCTGACTCTGCTTGATGGTACAGGACAGATTAGATACCCATCTGTTTCTCAGAACTTTACAACTGAATTATCATTTATACTTTTGGAAAGCACCCAGGACCTCTAAGTACCTCCTAGTGCTGTCTAACAGCAAGAGGAAGAATGTGATGAATAATGTACTCAGTCTTAAGATACCAATAACTTCAAAATAAACCCAGTATTTTTACCATTTTAATCAGAGACTAAAATACATGCATCACTGACATGAGAACAGGGATCTTCGATTTTTAGGTCCTGCACCAGGCACTTAGGAGCTGACTGAAAAGGAGGTTACAGGCTTGCACCCACTAGCTAGAAGTCTGACACACACAGGTGTTTAGGTTCCCCTTCTGCCCCAGGCACAGCTACAGGTTGGGCAAAGAGGAGATTCAGAGCAGCCCTGCGGAGAAGGACTTGGGGGTGGTGGTTGATGAGAACATGAACGTGAGCCAGCTTCAGTGTGCACTTGCAGCCCAGAAAGCCAACCATATTCTGGGCTGCATCAAAAGGAGCGTGACCACCAGGTCGAAGGAGGTGATCCTGCCCCTCTACTCTGCTCTCCTCAGACCTCACCTGCAGTATTGTGTGCAGTTCTGGTGTCCTCAACATAAAAAGGACATGGAGCTGTTGGAACAAGTCCAGAGGAGGCCACGAGGATGATCAGGGGACTGGAGCATCTCCCATACACAGACAGGCTGGGAAAGTTGGGGCTCTTCAGCCTGGAGAACAGAAGGCTGCGTGGAATCCTCATAGCAGCCTTCCAGGATCTGAAGGGGGCCTATAGGGATGCTGGGGACGGACTCTTCATTAGGGACTGTAGTGACAGGACAAGGGGTAATGGGTTCAAACTTAAACAGGGAAAGTTTAGATTGGATATAAGGAAGAAATTCTTTGCTGTTAGGGTGGTGAGACACTGGAATGGNGGACTGTAGTGACAGGACAAGGGGTAACGGGTTCAAACTTAAACAGGGGAGGTTTAGATTGGATATAAGGAAGAAGTTCTTTAATGTTAGGATGGTGAGGCACTGGAATGGGTTGCCCAAGGAAGTTGTGAGTGCTCCATCCCTGGCAGGTTGGACAAAGCCTTGGGTGGCATGGTTTAGTGTGCGGTGTCCCTGCTTATGGCAGGGGGGTTGGAACTAGATGATCTTAAGGTCCTTTCCAACCCCAACTATTTTATGATTCTATGTTGCAGACATTCTGAAGAGTGTTTTCTGGTATCTTTCAGAACACCACTATTTTGCAGCCCACAGGCTGAGGACTACATGATCTTCCCTGACTGGATCTAGCCTTATCCTGCTCTGATCCCACAAAAAAAAGTACTGCAAGCTGTCAGGAGATAAAGGTCTATTTTTGTGAGGGGCAAAGTGTTCAAGCTCCTCATAACAATGCTATTACATGCAGAATGAACATCACTGTGGGGAAAAGTGTCTGCCTGCCTCTGGTTCCTGCACCTCCCCAGAACACATACAGCTAGACATACAGCAATTCTTACCTTCCTAAAATCTAGCCCTGTTGCAGAGATACAACTTGATAGTGGTACTGATGCCACAAACACACAGGGACATGCACCTACATAAAGCACTCTGGATGAATAATCTCCTATTCCATCTGAGCTTGCCTACTGAACCACTTTTGTTAGCAGGTCTGTTGCATCTGACCCTGCAAGCAGTATGGACAGTGGTAAAACATGGCCACACATGGACTAACACATTTAAAAGAAATTTTTTTCCCTTTCTTGAGGATGGGTGGAAAATCCCCAGGGATTTTCCAAGGACTGGAGAGCTGGGGGCTGCTATGATGCTGGGAGTCCACTGACATGCAAGTTGCAGGTAAGGGCCTTAGGAGGTGCTCAGGTTCATCACCAGCAGGGTTAAAATTGCTGGTACAAAGCTTCTGCAAGGCAGATACAAGCTCCAGTAGGGCTGCATGAACAGCACCAACTGGATGCACAGTGCTATTTCAAGCAACTTAAAAAACTGAAGTCAGCATGGGATGCACCTACCGTTCAAATTCCACCAGATCTTTGGATGAAGTGTCTGAAGACTGGATCAATTCTGGCTTCCTATCCTCTTCCAGTGTTGGCTTTTCACATTCTTGAATCAAACACGAGACAGAAGAGTCACTCTCACTTACAGCTTCAGAGGCTGATGCAGTGCTGGAGAGAACACAAGAATACACAGAATAAAAAGCCACATGAACAACTTATTAATTGAATTAATAAGACCCTTGTCATGCTCACTCCAGAGTGAAGGGGCATTCTTTCAAAGCCAGCCTTCTCCTCTTTTTGCAGGCAAATGAGAAGTCCTTGCTGGAGATCAGCTACATAGGAGGGAAGGAAATACAAGCACTGACTAGAAATGAGACCAACAACATGCTTAGAGTGTTTTTTTCACAGCACAGGTATTACAGGGGTCCAGGTGAAATCTCTTTACCTCACACTGAAAGGCCTCTGCTTGGAAATGCAGCAACAATGATAAAGAGGTTCAGAGATGCTGGGATGAAAACAAGCGCAAAGTATTATTATCTTTCTTTGATTGGTATAAGCCCTTACCTGTGATTCCTGAAGTGCCTCTTGACATATTCCTCCTTGACTTCCTCCAAGCCGGATGGATTCTCATCCTCCAGACTGAAGGATTCTGTTGTCAGCAGAAAAGTTACTGTCACATCAGTGGCACTCTAGGCTTCCCTCTCACCCTCAGCCCCAATCAAACAGAATAATTTCAACAACTGGTTCTTCACAAGCCAGAGCTTTTCATAAGGCAAAAATTACGTAAAAGGAGAAACTTCTGCCTCTTCTACAATGTAATTATCATTTGGAGGGGGTTATGATTATTGAAGAACTCTGAATCAATACCTTCTTCCTAATGTTGAACTGATAGACCTGATGGTGAAAACAACCAGCAAATCAATGTCTAGGCAAGTACTAGTCAATACAGTATTCACAAGCAGTACGAATTTTACTTATATGCAAGTAAATGAAAGGGGAAGTTTACCTCCAAACTCTCCTCAACCAGCCTCACTGCTTCTGATCCCTTCAATCTTATAAAACAATAGAACAGTTTGTGTTGGATAGGACCTTAAATATCATCTGGTTCCAGCCCCCTGCCATGAGCAGGGACACCTTCCAGCAGACCAGATTGCTCAAAGCCCCATCCAACCTGGCCTTGAACTCAGCCAAGGATGGGGCAGTCACAGCTTCTCTGGGCAACCTGTGCCAGTGTCTCACCACCCTCACAGTAAAGAATTTCTTCCTAATATCTAATCTAAACCTACCTTCTTTCAGTTGAAATCCATTCCCCATTGTCCTGTCAGTACATGTCCTTGTAAAAAGTTTGTCTCCAGATTTCTTTTAGGCCTCCTTTATGTATTAGAGGACTGTTACAAGGTCTCCCCTGAGCCTTCTCTTCTCCATACTGAACTCTTTCAGCCTCTCTTCATAGGAGAGGTTTACTTTGTCAAACTACTCCCTCTACCTATGGCTGACTTTTACAATTTATCAAAGAATGTGTGCTCAGAGAAAATTGCTCATTTTAAGCACTGGGACTTCTAACAGTTGCAAATTATTGGGAGGAGGTCAAGTTGAAAGAATAGCAATGTATGGGTATTTTTTCTATTCAACATTAATTTGCACACTTGAAGGGACATAAAAATATGGCCAAAGTCTTTACCCCATCAGCCCCCAGTCCTACTTGCTGCCACTGAGGGCAGTAGCCAGCATCAGTAAACAGAAGGCATGTTGGCAAGGGTGTAAAGTTCCAAAGTGGGAGCTGCCTCAACTGCTGACAGCACACCCTAGCCTGGTGTGATACATGCTGTCACAAGTGATAATGGAAGAGTGCATGAAGATGACCCACCATGCTGAAAAAACCCAAAACTGCAGTGTCTCTCTCACCCATTTCTATGAGAGGTTCTTGATTAGAGGCTTCCATTTCCCATTCCAAGAAATCCTCAAAAGCTTCTCTGTCCCCCTCCTTTACCTCACCCAGAGCCTGCTGTTCTGAAGTTTAAGTCCTGGCTGGGCTCAATTCAGACTGTGCAATGTTGCTGCAGCTGCGAAAAGCACACGTTTCTGCAGCCTCTCAGTGAGAGCCCAAGCATGCAGTCTGGGGACCCACACCAGCCCCAAACCTGCCAGGGGTGAATTGGCAGTAGGGTGACAAGGGCACTCTGCCTGAACTACTTGCTGCCACAGGTTAGCAAGAATTACTTGTTTCCTTCCTTTACCTAGGCTGAGGAGGGGATAGGAACAACTGAGAGTCAGAGGGGGATTTCTAAGGAGCAGTGCTTAGTGAGTCAATACAATTTTTGCTATCCCCTGCTTACCGCTACAACAAAAGCCACAGTTTAATGTTTTAATGGGTTCAGTTGTGTACCTATCTGTCTCTATTTAACAAATAAATTAACAAAACAAGTCCAAGCACTCTGTCCATGGCAAGTGCAGATGCATACAGTTACCTTTCATCTTCGGCAAAGAACCCAAGGTTTGCTCCAGCTTCTGGATAGATTTCTTAGTGTTACGCAAAACCTGATACTAAACAAAACAAGAAATGAGAACTGATTGCTCTCTGCTTTGACTAGATTCATGTTTTAACATGCCTTGGTTGCTTTCTTCACTTTTCCTTCATTTTGACCTTCAGTTATATCAATGTCTCTGTGAAAACAACTGTGTTTTTTCACCAGCAACCGTCATGCATATGAAAAGAACTAATACCAGAGCAAACTTAAATACAGGATATAAATATATATTATGCAATACAAACACATAATACCTAGTTACATAGATATTTGCTACTTAACTCTGACCTTCTTTCATCAGCAAATGGTCTTGTTTGGCTCACTCTCTTCTTGGAGCATGTCCAGAAATACCATACTGTGAAGTCTTGCTGGATATCTACCAATTTCAGGCGTAAGACTTTACTAATCATTTCCCATGAGAATTTTAATAGGAGAAGCCTTTTCCATGTTGTAGTCTCAGCTACACTTATGTAAACTGGAATAACTTCAGTTTGCTGCACATTATTCCATCATTTATAAGAAAACACAGCTGAGAACATATGGATAATACATTTAAACATATGCAGCTCAAAAGTATTTCAAGATTTATATGATTGGTGACATGATCCACAATTGCCATAGGCAGGATGAATACCTTGTAGGGTTTTCACATGGGATATTTTAGCCAGACACTAACCACTGAGATTACAAGTGAATATCTGTGTTTAGGCTCTCAAAGATACTGAGCCTCCTTGGCCTCCAAGTGTCACACAAGGGGCACATGATAGTATGAAAATGCAATTTCAAGAACTGATGTGAAGATAGTCCCCTTAAACTAGAGAAAGTAAGTATCTGTTTAGTCCTGACTTCTGAGATAATGGTGATTTCAGCTTAACTTGCATCTTGTTCAGAACATGGCAAACTGAACTCTTACCTCAACCTGCATGAGAAGTAAGGGCATCAGTAGGCACAAGCCCCAGATAGCAGTATTTTGCATGTTCGGAGCCTCAAAACTATTGGCAAGGACAATTCCTTTCCCAAGCAATCATTATGCTCTCCATTTTACAAACTGGAAAACTGAAAGTAACTGATCTTACTAAACAAAGTGGCGGTGGAGTTGAGGGTAAAAAGGACTCCCCATGTTTATTCCTCTGCCTTGAGAATGGTAATATCTGTCTTTCCAGCATTTTTGGGTCAATTTTATCTTTATAAACAATTTTGTTTTAAGGAAATAGTTTTCGGGGTTTTGGTTTGTTGGGTTTGGTTTTTTTTTTGTTTTAGTTTAGTACAGACCAATAAACAGTACTGGTGGTTGTTTTTTCCTGGCTTATTTTTCCAGTGTGTTGAACACCAGGTGCATCCTCATAAGGCTGAATGAATTACTCCCTCCCCTACAACTCATTCTGTTAATCCTTAAACACACTATTCTGATTTCACAACAAAATGCTGCAAAATGAAGATAACTTCATCATGGGATCCCTTGGTTTGTTGACAAAATATAAAGAAGCTGCAAAGCTGTAAAGATGCTGCAAAAACCCTCTGAGAAAAGTGCAGATAGGGACCATGATAAACCCATGGTCCACAGTTTACCAAGTGAGCAATTTTCTTACACTGACTTGCCTGCTTTAAAGTAAATGCAATCGAGGAAAACTGCACACAGTGAAATTACACAGACTGGCATCCATAAAGATACAGTGGCCATCCTAAGGAACCTGGTTAAATTTAAACACACCCACATAGAACAAGCACTGCACAAAGAAACAGTCACTGCTGCGCACCTTTGACACTGAACTGCCTGACTGGAACAAAACAGCTTCCTGCAAGCCGCTGAAGAGGTTTGCCAGTGTAGCCCGGTGGTGTGCCTGTGATGAGCACCGCTTGGCCACGTGAGGCTTTGCCTCTTGCAGTTGTCTCAGGGGACTGGGATTCACTCTGGCATGCGTCTTCCTACAGCCTCTGGCTATCTCCATCAAAAGCTGCAATGCAACATTTATTTATCTTGAATAAACATGTAAGTAAGTGAAAAAAAAAAAGAAACCTTAAAGCCTGCACAGTGGACTGACGTTTTCCAAGCTTTGGCAAGCTTGGGTGACTGAAAAGAGTACTCCAGCTCATTTTTCTGCAGGAAGTAATGGAGTTTGAAATCTTCTCTTTGCCTGAGCAATGTCATCTGTAAGTACTAACTAAGGCCTTGATACAGGGGTAGTACAGGGGGGTAGTATAACAAGGTTAGAGAAATTCGCTTGCTTAAACAAAAGTCTTGTCTGTTGTGAATCCCTATCACACCTACTGTTGATAAGGGGGAGAAGCAGACACCAAGTCCCATTGACAAGGGGGAGAAGCAGACACCAGGTCCATTCATAAGGGGAAGAAGCAGAGGCAGGTCCTGTTGATAAGGGGGAGAAGAAGATGGACTATGGCCTGAACCCCTGAGGGCATGCGTGAGGACCAAAAGGTGAAAAGTTTAAGAAGAGGAAGACTCATTTACTTCATCTTGAAGACCCCTATTCAGAGGAGGAAGACTCAGTTACTTCATCTCGAGACCCCTGCCCATGACCAGAAGGGGCACTGCGCAGGCGCAAAGGACCTTCTAGTTCATTATAATACAAAGCAGGGATAGATAATGAATATGTATAGGCGTATTGCGTAACCTTAACTTTAGAGAATAAATCTAGAGGGAAACAACAGTGAGGTGTGCATGCTTTGAAGGAGCTATCCCCATGCACCTCAGCGCTGAATAAAAGCATACCTACTTTACAACTTTAACGAGTTGTGGAGTCTAACCTCGCATCAGCCTAACCTATCACAAACAATAAACTGTGGGGCATGAAACACAGCCGAGACAAGCCTCCCACCTCCTGCACCCTCCCCCACAATGACGTGATGCTCCATTTTCATGGGCTATCTGAGGCTCAGCTTCACATTGTGCTGAGGCTCCTCCAGCCCACCAATGGTAAAGCCAGACTTCTTCTCCATGCCAGAATTCTTTCTCCAATTAACCATGACATCTGAGCAGCCATCGATATGAGATGTACACGTGCGAGAGGGCCAGATACATGCCCACCCGGGCCTGCCACAGCCACCCCTCCGGCCTGACAAAGCCCAAATCGCCCGCCTTGAGAAGCCCTTCCCTGCACTGGACCAGTGCTCCCTGCCCCATTACCGACCGCAAGCACGGCCTAGAGGTAAGAACGCCTGTCCCTGCTTCTTCTTCTGCATGCGGGAGGGAAAAGGCTGGCCCGGATAAGCCCCTGCGCGAATCCGCCGGAAGTTTCCGTGGATCGACCGAGCGATCGATTGATCGAACCCGCCCTGCCCTGCCCGGCTCAGCTCGGAGTCAACCCGACCCCCTCGCATGTTCGCCGCTCCCCTGCTCATCCGCGCTCCGCAACTCGAGCCGCACGTGGCAGAGGACCAATCGGAACGCAGTCGGAGCTCGCCGGCAGCCAATAAGGAGGCGAAGAAAACGAGGGCTTTTAGGTGCTGGCGCGGAGGGGAGCGATGACGCGATGGGTTGCTCGTACGCATGTGCAGCTGCGGGGACCACAAGCTCCGTCGTGCCTTGCGCTGCATAGGCACGGCAAGGCACGCTGGGAGCTGTAGTTTCCCTGGCTTTGGGCCGGGCTCTTCCTTCCCCGCCCGTAGGCGGGCTGTGCCGTGGGATCCCCATGGCGGCGGCAGCGGAGCGGACTGACGAGCTGGTGCGAGAGTATTTGCTTTTCCGCGGCTTCACTGCCGCCCTCAAGCAACTGGATGCGGAGATCAAAGCGGACCGGGAGAAGGGCTTCCGGGTGAGTGGCGGCTGTTTTCCCCCTGCCAGGCGCAGGTGGCCGCCGGGGAGGACGCGGTATTAGGGGAGGCTCCGAGGGACCCTCCGCGTACCCGCTCCCGGGGCTGGTGGATCGATCGGACCGGGCGGGAGTGGGGAAACTCCCGGAGTCCCCGCGCTCCTCCGCGGAAGCGGCTTGCCTCAGGGCCGCCCCCGCCTGGGCTGGGATGGGCAGAGCGCTGGGGCCCGGTGGGACTCCCGTCATCCTGGTGGCAGGGCTCGTCGCCCGGCCTCGTCGCTGTTTTTTGTTGGCGCAGCCCCCCGGTTGGGCGGCTTCAGCCGTTGGAAGGCTCTCCTCCTGCTTGGTTCCGTAAGCGGCGTTAGCGCAGGGCAGCGGCGGTGGACTGTGGTCTCCATCCCCCTCGCCTGCCTTCAAGTCCGCCAGCTTTCCCCGGCGCCGGCTGTGTCTGCTTGGCCCGTCCAGAACTGCTGTCCACGGACCTCGTGTCTGACCTGTGAACCACCAGAGGATTTCAGCTTCGTCGCGAGAGGAAAGGGGGAGATGTGTGTACGAGAGGGCAGTGGCAGGCGGATATCGCTTTGCCTGGATCTGTTCTCAGTCATGAGGTTTTTTATCCAGCGGCTTTGCAGGACTGCTCCTTAATTTGGCTATCTGAAGCACCAGCTGACCTGCTGGATGGGTGGAAACTGGTGCGGGATTTACCACCCTCAAAAATACCGTTTCAGCCCGTTGTGCCAGCCTCTTGTTCTGTAGCAGCAGTTCTGGGCACTGCATGTAGTGTTCTGAATAGTCAGATTTTGCTTTTAGCTAGGACTGCAACCAGTATATCTCATTATTCATAAAGTATGTTGCTTTTATGTTTAGAGCACCAGCACTTTGCTAACGTTTAGAGGTCAGCAAACATTTGATTTAATTGGAATGATATTGAACAAAATAGAACCGCTGGGGTCACAGACTGTCGTTTCCTTTATCTGTAGGAAGCTGCAGAGGCTAGATGATGTCCTAAGATATTAAGTGATGAGGGGGAAGCAAACCACATAGTAAACAGCTTTGGTATTTGAATTTTGTATAGGGTGCAGATGTTTTTTTCTGATGCCTGTCTTGGCCATCAGAAGATCACTGAACAAAAAAATCAGTTTCCACACCACCATTCTGCCTTACTCATGTGCAGAGATGATTTTCAAAGAAGCATGAGGACAAAAAGAAATCTGTTGCAGACTTCTGTGCCTGCCTTGTTAATAGATGATATTATTAAAGATTATATTAAAGATAAAGGTACTTATCCATTGCAGTACAATGGATTTTCCTTCCTCTTTCTGTTGGCTAAATACAGCTTTTTCAGTCTAAAAGTAATAAAATTTTCCACATGTTGCACTTGACTTTTCAACATTTAATCACATTATTCCTGTTTCTTCATTATCAACTGACTTGTTTTGAAAGAAGAGGAAAGTTTTGCTTACTTACAAAAAAACCCATCAACTGTGTTTATCAAAATGTGATCTTTTGTCAAAGATCTGTTTGGCTATGTTCTTTCACGTTTCTTCTTTTTTCTTTTATTTTTTTAATTTTTTTTTTTTATTTGTAAAGGTGCTCCAGAGTGGAAGAATGCTAATACCAAACGCAGAGTGTTTCAAGGGTTAGGGGAGTAGCTAATGCATGAGTGCTGGATTGTAATATTATTTGTGCGGTTAAAGCTTCTCAGCATTAAGTTACAGAAAATTTCTTGTGCTGGAAGAGCTCTCATATGACTGCAGTCTCCCTTGTTTTGCCCTCTTTAGGTGGATAAGATAGTGGATCAGCTGCAGCAGTTTGTTCAGAGCTATGATCTGACAGCCCTGCGGGATTACTGGAGTTATCTGGACCGACGTCTTTTCAGCCGTTTGGAAGATGTGTACAGGCCAACAGTGAACAAGCTGAAAACCAGCTTATTTCGATACTACCTTGTCCATACTGTTCAGGTACTATCTGGTTTTTAGGCTTTGTTTTAAACAAAGGCCCTGATGTCTGAAATCAGAGCAATAAAATACCCTTGTGAGCCTCTGGCAGGCCTGGTGGGTAAGGGACAAGCAAATCACGTGTCATACATCAGGAGTATAGTAATGAATTTAGTGAAGACTCACATGACAACCTTGTAAGCAGGATAAAGAAAGCTCCAGCAAGAGGGTTACATGCTTAGCTGTGAGCAAGATACACTTGGACATGAAGCAGGTTCCCCTCAGACAGGTTGGCTGTACTGCTAGCTCAGTTCTGCTCAGCTTCTGTTAATAAATTGGATACCAGGAGATACCTGTGGGGCATTGCTGTAAGAACAAAGGAGGACAGGAGCAGTGCTCAAAGCAATCTTCCTAAGTTAAACAGACAGGAAAAAAAAAGTCCCAAGCACCTCTATGTAGGTAGGAGTAGTCAATTGCTCTGATGCACAATGAGGAATGATTTAGCAGGCAGCAGTAGTGCAGGGGATTGACAGGTAGGATTGTCTGTTCCTTCCACTGTCACCTGCTGGCAGGACTTGGCTGGTCCTTCCAGGCACCACAGGCTTTACAACATCAAGAGGGTAAAAGAGGCCAGAATTAAAAAAAAATGACTACTCGCACCTCCATGGGAGCTCAGAACCAAGGTATATTTACGATTGTACATGCTGTCGCTGTCTGCTGTACCTTGTGATACTTTTGAGTTCTGTACTGACTCTCATTTATATGTGGATCTTGTAATTATTCAGTCTGTCTATCATCGAAGTTGCTGGAGTTGAGTTTTAGTTTATAAGACAGAGGAGAAGTGGGCTTCAAACCTCTACAAGACAATTTGTAAGAGAAAATGAATGCTTTTTGTGTTTGTTTGTTTGCTTTGAATCAAACAGAAAATAATGAACTTAAAAGGGAGCAAAGATTATCCCATTGAAACTCCAGGAAAGTGAATGGAATATACTACACAGAGTGGGCTTTGGCAAACAGAACAGATGAATACCTGTAAGGAATTCTTGTGCCATTTCTAGCCATTTGGAAGTGATGTTTTCTCCTTGATTCCATTTTCTGACTGAAAATCTTTAATGATGGGTGTTGGCAGAGGAGTCGATCTAATACACATTTCTGGAAATGTGGGTTTTTGTGTATTGTTTTGCCCTGTGCTTACCTGAAGGTGTGGCTGTCCTGTCTGAATAATGTAGCTTGAAAAGGTTTCTAACTGATACATCTGCTGCTTTGGTCCTGTATACAAATGCTCATGTCTAACATAAGTGCACAAACTCCACTGGTTAGCTGGAAATCAGTATGATTAGTTTGATTTGCCCATAAGCAAGACTGTGGTGACTAGAAAAAAGGTTAGATTAAGTGCATTTGTGAGCTTCTTCTACTGTGTTTGAGATTCCTCTGTTTCCTGATGAATCTGTTAACTCTAACCACTTGCTTTGTTGGGTGGTGATAGTATTTATTACTGTGTTTATAGCACAGAGCAACTATTTCTAGAACCCATTTGATGGCATTAATGGAAGCATGAGCCCTGTTCTTCTTGCTGTGTTTCAGACTGGCCGCAATGACAAGGCGCAGGAGTTTTTCCTCAAGCAGGCCTCCGAGCTCCAGAACCAGGCAGAGTGGAAGGATTGGTTTGTCCTGCCCTTCCTCCCTGCTCCAGACTCCAATCCCACGTTCGCCACCTATTTCTCCCGCCAGTGGGCAGATACTTTTATCGTTTCTCTGCACAACTTCCTGAGTGTCTTATTTCAGTGCATGCATATCCTTTTCTGCAACTAATAGTTAAATCTCCCTTGCCTTGGTGTTATGCTCACCATTAACAGTGGTGCCAAGAATATAGTACTGCAGAACTTGCTGCTTTAAGGTTATTTTTTAGAGCCAAGACTTAATAGGAAGCTGGTGTTTACCAGAGGATGTTGGAATGTTTGTTGTTCAATTATCTGATGATACGTTATAGTCCCTGGGTGTAAATAATTGTGGTTGTTGCTAGCGCTGAACTCATCCCTATGTTAGCGACTAGAAATCTTGTGCACATCTTGTTCTGAAACACTTTTTCCTCTTTGCTTGGCATAGTACAAATCAGGCATGCAACCTTGGGTCATAGTCCACAACTGAGCTAGTAGCTCCTATTAGACCCTTTTCTGGGTTCGTATGTTCATAATATTGTCTAGTGATAGCTTGCTATAATAAGGTAGTTCAGTGTTGGCAGAAATAACAGTTTTTGTGTCACACTGCAGAGTTCTGACCTTCTTTGTTGGCTGAGTGGCAGGTTTGCGCTGCAGCTAGAGTACAGCTCAGCTTGAACTCTTTCTTCAGTGCTGTAATATAACCTGTTGTGTCCTCCACTTCTGGTATGTAAAAAGGAAGAATCTAAAAATCCTTGCAAAGCCTGTGTGAAATAGTGTTCTGGGTTTGGCTGGGATAGAGTTAATTTTCTTCCCAGTAGTTGGTGCAGTGCCGTGTTTTGGCTTTAGTCTGGGAACAATGCTGGTAATGCATTGGTGTTTTAGTTGTTGCTAAGTAGCCTTACCCTGATCAAGGACTTTTCAGAAGTCTGTCAGGCCTTGACAGTGAGGAGAGGCACGAGAAGCTATTGAGGGAGTAGAGACAGGGTACCTGACCCGAGCTAGCCACAGCAGTATTCCATACCCCGGCACATCATGCCCAGTATATAAACTGTGGGGAATTAGAGGGAAGGGGCTGATCATGGCTTGGGGATGAGCTGGGCATTAGTCAGTGGGTGGTAAACAGTTGTATTGTCCATCACTTGTTTTTCTTGGGTTTTATTCCTCTCTCTTTCCTGTTATAGTATTTTATTATTATATTTTATTTTAATTATTACACTGCTCTTACCTCAACCCATAGGTTTACCTTTTTCTGATTCCCCTCCCCATCCTGCTGCAAAGGGGTGGGGGAGTGAGCAAGCAGCTGGCTGGAGTTAAACTATGGCAAATGGTTTGGCTTAGATAACTCTACTGTTACTAGTCTAATGGCCCTGCACATACTTCCTGCCAGGAGAATGGACTAGGCAGCTTTGCCATTTACAGGCAAATGGCAATATGGAGTGCTGGCTTGTAGAATTAAGCCAGATGCACGCAAGCTTTTGCCTTGATTTTCTTTAACATTCCTCACCAGTTCCAGTCATTCTGAACTTCGAAGCTGAATGTCTTAGGAGCAGTCTTGTACAAGAAGAAAATGAATCCTTGAGGCATAAGGTCAGAACTGAAGTCACTCTTTTAGCTGCTGACTGCATGAGGCTGTGAGTTTTGTAAAATTGGTTCCATCTGTTCAAGACAGTTGCAATTAAGGGCGCTTATTCCAGGAAGATTCTTCTATAAGGCATTTGTTATTTTGGCTTATCTTTCAGCTGTGTCCAGTAAACTTAGGGTTGCCTGTTTAGGGTATTACCTTCACTGGAGGTGACTCTCCCTCTCCCTGTACTATCTGATAGGTAGCAAGATAATGTGCAAGCTCCTTTCCTGCCACACTACAAAGACAAAACAAGGTGAAACTAGTAGCAAGTTAGGAGCATATATGGCTGACTTTGCATGGAAACTTGTGAATAGCATTCAGTTACTTTCAGATTTTAGTTGATGGAGCAATAGAAACTGGCAATAAATTCTGGCAAAGAGGCAGGACTGTTTCTTCTGAATAGCCAGTTCACTGTGGTTGACATGCAGTTTAGATCAGCTAATGATAACATTGTGAATGTCTGTTTTCCATCTCAAGACCTTGGAGTAAATCATGAGAAGGGCTGACTAGTTCAGACAAAGTGTTGCCTATCTCTGTGTCTCATTTTTGGCGGTATCATCAGTAGATGCTTAAAGAGACTGTGCGAATATGTAACATGTTTTTTTCCTTTGCCAGTATAATTTCCTGTTAAAGAACTTTGTGAAATCTACAGTTTAAGAGCTTTATAAGCTATATATCACATGTGGATGACAGTGTATAAGTGGGAAGCCTTATTCATGTGAGGAGGACTTTTAGTTCCACTTCCTCAAACTTACCAACTAAAACTTGCTCTGTATAAATACTTTAGTAAGTTTTGTGCTTTACCTCCTGTGTTATAAAACACTATGTTGTATGTTGTGCTTCCTGTTTCAACTGTTTTGGTAGTTGATCAGGACTGTTAATTTGTCCTAAAAATGTTGAAGTAAAAGAGAATAATTGATTTTTAAATGGAGGCACTTTTTGTGAAAGAAAAATGAGGTTTGTTGCTGTAAACTATGGATTCAGTGGTTCAGGCAGATTTTGATAGGAGGGTTCTGCAAAGATGGTCAGTAAATAGGAACAGCAGGATAAGGCATGTTTTCAGATTGAGTTTTCTTATTTCCTCAACTTTTGTATTCTGTACTTTTAGCCAAAGTAAAGCTGGTTTTTATGTTTGGTGGTTTGGTTTTTTTTTGTTTTGTTTGGTTTGTTTTTGTTTTGTATGCTGATTGATATAACTTACAGACTGGGTAAGTGTTCACTGACAAATAGTAGAGGTAAAACTAGACTTCTTTTTGGAGAACTGATCAGGTCAGAAAAGGGAGAAGCTACCTATAGAATCATAGAATGGTTAGGGTTGGAAAAAGCCCTTCAGATACTGGAAGGCTGCTACAAGGTCTCCATGCAGCCTTGTCTTCTCCAGGCTGAACAGCCTCAACTTTCTCAGCCTGTCTGCATACAGGAGGTGCTCCAGCCACCCTCATGACCTTCCTCTGGACTGGCTTCAGCAGCTCCATGTGCTTCTTATGTTGAGGACACCAGAACTCCACACAGTGCTGCAAGTGGGGGTTTAAATAAAAAATGGTGTGACTAAATACTGAATTTGATGCTAGTTGAAATTAAGTAGTGATTCTGTTTTCACTGTTGAAACAACACAAATACGGAAATAACAAACTGGATTTCTGAAGCTTGTTTTCCTTGTAATTTCCTTAAATACTATGATGAAAGGAAAATGAAGAATAACATCTGAAAAACAAATTCATGGAAATAGAAAAGCCTAAGGAACTCTTAATGTGAACAAGAGTCACAGGCATAAAAAGATCTGTCCTGAGGTTCCTTTCTGCTAAGGGGAGAAAAAGCTCTTTCCCCATAACGTGGAGATAAATCTCACTGTCAAGCTTGGGAGGGAGTTGGGCAGTGTGCAGAGCTGGATTTCTGGGTGACCTGATGGCATTGGCTTCAGTACATTCTGCCAGCTCGCTGAACCCTTAGCTGTGGGAAGATTACCTTCTAGGCTCAGTGCCCATACATCACTACTGCCAGTCACATGCATTGCTCTAGCCTTGAAATGCCTGCATGGAGTGGCTGATCAGCTCTTGCTTCCCAGCACCATTAATGTCCCTACAGCAGCAGTTCAAGGAGAAGAGTAAAGGGTTTTAAGTGGGCCCCAGTTTCATGTGTGTAAAGTACTGACTGTTTTGATTACTTGGACTAGTATGATTAGTGCTCAGCTAGGCAGAACAACTTCTGTCCACACTCTTCTAGGGTTGTTGAAATAAAAGGAGTAAACAGCCTCAGCAAGTGGGAAGGAGGTGAATCTCAGTGACCCTCTGTTTACTTGGCTGTCTTCTCTTGTCGTAGCTGTTTGCTTTGCAGGCTGAATCCTCCCGCATGAAGAAAGAGGAAGTGGAGGTGGAACAAGCAGTCATGCATCACAAGTTGCCTGCATATGTGGCCAACATGGATCGACTAGGGGACTCTGAGCTGTGAGTGCCTGCAAGGGACAGGCTCTGCTGCTTTTAATGTGTTAGGGAGGACCCTGAAGGGTCATTTCCTTGTTTCCTGCCCTGCAAATCAGTGCAGAAAGGCATCCAAGTAGAAATTCTGGTGGCCTAAGTGGTTTAATGGGAGAATTCATGATGGGCATCTCTCCCACCATTTGGGAGAGAGATTTTTGCCAATCACTAAGAGCCCAAGCACACATGGAAGTGATTCTGCTCTGCTCTCAGCAGCAAGGTGGTCTGGGCAGCCAGGGTACTGATAGCAGTGCAATACCCAGCTGTATTGCTCAAATAAAGTGGATTGTCTCTTGACTCTTATTTTTGTTAGTGCCAGCAGAGCAGTAGGTGAGTGTCCTGTGTTGTTCTGTAGCCACTGTTACTGTATAACCCAGAGGGGTCATTGTTATAGGGAGATGCTTTCTTACTTTTGCAAAGTCAAGGAAAAAGGAGCTTCTCTTCTGTGAGGCTCAGAATTCTTCATAGACTTGCTGCAGTTAAAGTGTGTTCTATGGCTGCATCTTCTGTATTCCTACCTGTGGAAATCAGGCAACATACACGGCGATACAGCTTGATTGTTTCTTTTTGCCCCATTATGCAGTCATGCAAAGCAGGTCTGTGAGTTTGAATTCATTGTGTTAGAGATTTATTTTTTTTTCCTTGCTTTAAAAGGATCTGAAAGCAAATGTATCCCAGCACAAGGTATTAATAACTGTCAGGGCTTTCACTTTCTCATGTTCTTCTGTCACTTCTATTCAGATGGGAGGGGGATTGATCAAATTAATCTGCTGACAAAGACAAATAAAAGTTTTAGCAGAGACCACACTCAAAGTTTTAATTTTAGTGTAAAAATTGTCTGACTAAATAGACTTAAGTGTCTGGTGAAAGATTCAGATAACTGCTCTGCACTTTCTGCATGGGACAGGCTACAGAGCTTGAGACTTTTTCTTGTTTGTTTTGTTTAACCTCTTAAGTGGAAAGCCCTGATGTTCATCTGAACAGATGGGGCAGAGTGACATGGAGGACCAGATCATTTATTCCCATATTCATGTTTGCCCATTTGTATTGAAAAACTTGTCTAAGAAGTGGCAATTTTTTTGTGTGCAACTTGTCTGTTAGTCTAGGGGCTAGTTCTGGTTGCTTTTTCCATGTCTCTGCTCAACTCAAAACCCAGCTTTGGTAGAAGTGTTCCTTCCTAGAAGAGAGAATAGACACAGTGAAGATGATGGTATTCCCCTTCTCCTGTGTGCTGCTCTGCTCTGAGGGAGCTGTAGCAGAGTGAGGTCAGACAATTAGGTTCTGGGAAGCAGCTGCTGCTCTTAGTGTTGTGGGCTGAGCAGGGAGGTGTGTGTAATCACAGAAATGGGCCTAAAATTTCTTGTTGTCTTTAGGTCCAGTTTTTGAGATATTGAGGGCCTGTGCTTTAGAATTGCTGAACATGACTGAGGGTATTCAGTGAAACAATGAATGCTGAATGCCCCTCAAAGTAGGGCTGTGTTACACTTTGAATTGGGAATCTCAGCTGAATAGGCTCTTTGGAAATCTGGATTCCCCTGCCTTTCCTTTGGGATGTTTCTAAACTCACCAGATGGAGTGGAAGGAATTTGAGCTGCCCTTTGAGCGTGCTATCTCAATGGCATCTCTGAGAAATGAGCTTCGGTTACAGTAATTCTAATGTTCTGCTTCAGGCACCAAGAGGGTGTTTTAAAACAGTGTTTTAATGCATAGTGGTCCATCAGCTTGGAAAGGAACATCTGTCCTCTAGTGGATCAAACAGCTGGCACTTGTTGGGTGGTCTTTGAGGTTGTCTGGCCACACTTTCATATTCTGTTTGGTGTTTTTGTTTGGCTTGTGTTTTATTTATCTTTTTATTTATTTTTTCTTAGCGATATGACCTGCAGTCAGAGGGGTACTGCACATTCTCTGCAGTCCCGGGGAGGCTTTCTATCCTCTTTTCTTTCCCAAAGTAAAAAGAGCCCTTCCAGACCAGCCCATCCAAGTGGGGCTTCTCCAACACAGACCAGCAGTATGCTGCTAGGAAAGAAAGACTCAACAAATCAGCAGGTAATTCTCAACTGGGTTTGTTGAAAGGTGCTCAGTGTCCAAGGGGGTAACTTGCAGTACAGCACTGTTCCAAGCTTTTGTGTGCACCTGGAAGAAAAAGAAATAGCCTTTCCTTCCATGGAAGTGTATGGTGTGTTTGCATGCTGCACAAACACAGCTGCTGTTGTCTGGGAGACTTCTGGAGATTTTGCAGGTGCTTAGTTTCTTTGCCTGCCCTTTTGCTCTTTGCTTTGCAGCCTAACAAAAGTGTAACTTGGCCATATTGTTCTTCTGCCTTCCAGAGTGCCAAAGGAAAAGAAGGAGCAGTGAGCTCTAAGGATGGGAAAAGCCATTTCAGTGGCTTAGCAGGTGAATCAAGTTCCCTGCAGCAGCGTCAGAAGCGTTTGCAAGAGCATGGGAAGGAAAGGAAGGAACTTCTGTCAAAAGGAACCTTCCAGGTACTGGGCAACACTGTAAGGCTGGGAGGCAGAGGGCTGGTATTTCTGTAATTTGTTGTGCTAATTGGTAAAACAAGTGCAAATGTTCCCATTTAGCTTCTGAATTGCTACTCAGATCTAACTGTATTACAGGTTAATCTGTAGTTAATCAACTCCTTCTGCATTCAGTTTACTTCTGTGTCCTTGGAAGGGAATTGGTATTGACTTTTCAGATGGAAGAAGAGTTGTCTTTTCCCATGATACTTTCAACAAGCTGGTCCTGGGGAGGGTATATTTCATATACCTGAATGGTTATGTTCAAATATCTTGTTATAATCCCCATTCCATTAACCAAGCAGTGGTCTTTGCTCACCCATCCTGCCCAAGTGAGTTCTCTCCTGGTTTGTGCAGGCTCTGCATAGAGCAGATAAAAATTGATAGGAAGTTTTCCTGGGTAGGAGTAAAAATACTGTCAACAGCAAAGTTTGCTTTTTCTGAGGTGTTTGCACTGTATGTTGCAGTTTTGCCTGGGGGTGTGCCCTGCTTTCTAATCAAATAAAATAATAAACTGTGTCTTGGAATTTAATCATGAAATAATAAAACCGTGTCTTGGATTTTAACTACTGAAGGTCAACAGACTACTACTGTTCACATGTGTATTTTCTGGCTTTCAGAAGCCATGTGGTCAAAGGATACAGAGCACAGGAGGAATGATGGCAACATCTTAGTCATGTTTACTTTGGCTGTAGGAGACACTGCATCTTAGGGGAGAGCCAGTGATGAAGGACTGTTGCCTATTGGCCATATGTGTGGCTTTTCTGTGGTGGGGGGGACCGGTGCTTTAGACAGGAGATGTTACTTCACCTCTAAGCGTTCAAAGTTATGAGAGAACCTTTCAACTAATGTCTCATCTAAAACATTTTAATTAAACAGTGGTTGGAAAATTGCAAAGCCTGGTTTCCCCATGGTATTCGTTGACTTTTGTATTTTTGTGATATTCCAGGTTAAGGCCGTGTTTTTGTGGCTTTGTAAAAGCTGCTTCTCGTGCTCTTGGGGAAGCTGATCCTGTTCAGCTTTCTGTTGTGCTCAACACATGTGAGCAGAAAAGAAACTGAGAGGCAGCACTGTTTTTTTTCACATGAGCCTCATTCATTGGTTATCTTCTCTCATTAATTAACGTAGAGAGGGGCATTCTTGGATTTACTTCCCGTCAATACTAACACCATTTTGGGGCACTTCATCTTTAGAAGATGGTTTAGCAGAGGAATGCTTACAGATGTTTTACTGGCTTATGTGCTGTATCTGTTTCTTGGTCAGCTTCTGGTAGTAAAGGAAGATTAAGCTGCTTTCAAACAGATCTTGTCTCATTCATATACCTTCACTTTCCAAAATTCCTTTTATGCTGTCTGCCCTGTCAAATTGAGGTTTAAGCTTTTGGCCTTGAGTCTACTGTTGTCCTCAGTCAGTTGGCTGTAGTTGTTGCCTCATTGTGCACAAATTCAGTCCCTGGCAGATGAGGATAATCCATCCACTGGGGCTTACCATTCATCAAGAATTTTTGTGCAGATTACCAAACTGCAAATTATACCAACCTAATTTATACTGCTGAATGCAAGAATTCCTAGAAATATGTTGATTTCCTTGTAAACCTGTCTCCCAATGGCATCAAAATGGGCCTCTGGTACCAGCTGATGTATGCCAAAGCGATGTTGTGGTTCATTTTTATTAAAGTGTATGGCTGGGAACATGGAGGGGGGATATAAGGGACTCTACAATCAAGGAAGACATGTTAAATGATGCAGTTGTGCAACACACCATCACTGTGCTCAGAAAGGTCCCTGGCAGAACGTGTGTTGAGCTAAGAGTGCTTCGTTTCCAGTGTAGCTTTTTGGGTTTTTTTTTTTTTTCCTCCCAGCAGGCTAGGGTGCTGAAGAGCTCGATCTGGAGGTCCTGCTGCTTCCTTGTATTTCACGCAGGATTTCTTCCTTCAGGGCCAAAGTGCTGAGAAGAAAACAGATACTAGTACAGCTGAGACGGAGCCATGCTCAGAGCTGCATGCAGAGCAAACAGAGACTTCAGCCAAAATGCCAACCAGCAATGCAGAAGCTGTGGGTGTCCGGCAGGAGCAGCCTTTCATCGTTCTGAGCCAGGAGGAGTATGGGGAGCACCATTCATCCATCATGTACTGCAGGTAATGAACTGGCAGAAGAAGCCTCTTGTAGAAGGCTCTGTAGAGGCTGTCTGATCTCTTTTCCCAGCCTCTGTTCTGTCCAGCACATTGTGCATGTAGTCTTGGTTGTAGGGCAGTCAAGTTGGCGTGAATGATAATAGCCTGTAGGTTGTGCAGTGAGAATGGACAGAGACTTTTGTGACTGGGAGATGCCAGTCAGGAAGAAACTCTGGGAAAGCAAGGTGATACTGCTTAAGGGCATTATATTTTACATGTGGAGCTTGGTGCACTTCATTGTGGAAGGAAGTTCTGATTCTTGTGGAAGGAAGTTCTGATTCTTGCAGAAGGAATTGGTGTGTGGCCATTAGAGGAAGGATTACTGGGACATATATTCACATCTAAAAACTTCAGGGAGAGAAAAAAAACCCAATCAGTTTCCTTCTGCCCATAGGGTTGATTGCTCTGGACGGCGGGTGGCCAGCTTGGATGTGGATGGGGTCATCAAAGTGTGGTCTTTTAACCCCATAATGCAAACTAAAGCTTCATCTATTTCCAAATCTCCATTGCTGTCTCTGGAATGGGCAACCAAGCGTGATCGGCTGGTGAGTAGTTTGCATGTAGAGGCTTGAGAAACACATCAGATGATTTGGGGCTGTGTTGCTTCTACATAATTGCATTGTGGATAAGCTCAGGGCAACAGCTAGTTTCCACTTAGTAGGACATGGGGAACTGAAGTCGAAGAAAACTAGATTGAGGAGTGTTCTCTGTGTATTGAGCAAGGAGTTCACTGGTTGCCTCTGAGACAGAAGTTCTGAAGATGCAGTGTGAGTACAGTGGCAGATTAGAAGTAGCTCCTTTAAGAGAAGCTCCTCTTTTCAGGCAGAGGAGGCAGCCACTCAGCAGGCAGAGACAGCCTGGAGCAACAGCCCATGGGAATGCTGCAGCAGGGATCTCTGGGGCTTTATTCACACCCTGGGCCAAAAGCAGAGTAGGGGGAACATGGATGTGGTGGTGTCATTCTTGTGCAGGTGTGAAAAGGGCTTTGTGGCCAGTTTTATACTGGTGCCTTATGAACTGGGGGTTGCTGTGTGCATAAGGAGCTCAGGGCTTGTTTAAGTATCACAGAATCATAGAGTCATTAGGGTTGGAAATGACCTTAAGATCATCTAGTTCCAACCCCCCTGCCATAAGCAGGGACACCTCACACTAAGCCATGCCACCCAAGGCTTCATCCAACCCAGCCTTGAACACTGCCAGGGATGGAGCACTCACAGCCTCCCTGGGCAACCCATTCCAGTGCCTGACCACCCTAACAGGAAAGAATTTCTTCCTTAGATCCAATCTAAACCTCTCCTGTTTTAAGTTTGAACCCATTACCCCTTGTCCTGTCACTACAGTCCCTAATGAAGAGTCCGTCCCCAGCATCCCTGTAGGCCCCCTTCAGATACTGGAAGGCTGCTATGAGGTCTCCACGCAGCCTTCTCTTCCTCAGGCTGAACAGCCCCAACTCTCTCAGCCTGTCTGTGTATGGGAGATGTTCCAGTCCCCTGATCATCCTCATGGCCCTCCTCTGGACTTGTTCAAACAGCTCCATGTCCTTTTTATGTTGAGGACACAATACTCCAAGTGAGGTCTGAGGAGAGCAGAGTAGAGGGGCAGGATCTCCTCCTTTGACCTGCTGGTCACACTCCTTTTGATGCAGCCCAGGATACGGTTGGCTTTCTGGGCTGCAAGCACACACTGTTGGCTCATGTTCATTTTCTCATCATGATGGTTTACATGTTTCCTATAGCACTTTATTTCTTCTAGTTCTCTTAGTAGAGAGGAGCCTTAAATTGCATGCATTCTTCTGAGTCCTGGAGCTGTTGCTAGTGTTTCATGATCTCCTTTGGTGAAGAGACAGGGCTGTGTGCAAAGGCAGGCCTGCAACCATGGGAATATTGTACACATTCTGGCACTGACAATGTGTTGTTACTAAACCCCATAATGCCACCTGTGAGAAGCTGGTGCTATAATTTGTCTTTCTTTTCTTTTGCTCTTAGAGAGGAAGTTGTCCATGCAGTTGGTTTGATGTTTCTTCTGCTTTGTGGAGTTTATTTACTGCTTGCCAATAGATTTTTTTTTTTTTCCCCTGAAATTTATGGGGATTTAGCAGCAAATCAGGCTCTCAATTAAGAAGGATCTGGCTTGTTTAGTTTCCTATGGTAGTGCATCCCTCCACGGTTTTACTTTTGCTTTAAATTGTAGCACCACTTGTAAAGCATGTGTGAGCCCTTCTGGATGACTTAATTCTCTACCACCTCTGAAAGGAGGTGGCTTCTGCTAGTTACCTCTTAAGTTTAACTTGTTAATCCTGTGTTACTCTTTCCTTGCTCCCCTAGATATTGAGACTCCATGTAAGTTTGGCATCCTGTAATGTTGGGCCATAGTCTAGAAATGAGCTTTTAGTCCAGCTTTTTGCCTATTGGATTTTTTTCTTGCTGGATCCTTTTTTTTGGATCTTTTCTTACTTTGACTTCTGTGGCTTTGGGGTAGTCTTAGCATGATATGCAGAGGAAGACAGGATGTGCCCTAATGGAGCGATGTTTAATCTGAATGCACAAACAGGAAAAAAAATGTGATGTTGATTGTTGGACACTGTCATTGTACTTTTCACTCACGTTCCTTTCATCTCCTCCTTGCTGGTTTCAAGCTATTGCTTGGCAGTGGGGTTGGGACGGTTCGTCTTTATGACACAGAAGCAAAGAAGAATCTCTGTGAAATCAGCATTGATGAAGACATGCCCAGGTAACTCTGGAATACTGTTTTTTGTACATAAATATAAATATTGCTGGTTTTGACTGTGAAAAGGTAGGTGAAGTCTCAAAGTTCCCACTGCTTTCCTGCAACTGGAGGACTGTAACCTTCATCCAGAGGGCAGTCCCTGTCTGAGCAATGTGAAACTGCTCAATTAAATGGGAAATGCGCAAAATCAGTCCAAGCATTTGAGTTCTGCCTTCCTGTACAATGCACCCTGTCTGGGAGAGCTTGTAGTAGTTGAGTGTTGTGCTTGAGGCAGCTGCTGGAAAGGCAATTCAGACTGTTTGCTGTGTTTCAGGATACTCTCGCTTGCCTGCAGCCCAAGTGGTGCCTCGTTTGTGTGTTCTGCAGCAGCCCAGAACCCCATCTCCCATGTGGACTTCTCAGCAGTCAGCTCTGGGGGCAAAAGCATGAACCAAGTTCCTGGGAAGCTGCTACTGTGGGACACTAAAACAATGAAGCAGCAGGTACTTGCTTTCCTGTCTCAGACTGCTTGCTTAGAATGAGTGTCTTCTGTTTCAGTGTGTAGAAGCTCTCTTTCTAAATTATGCTGACTTTCTTTTCAGTCCTCCTCTTTTAGCCCCCTTCCTACTTTCCCCTCTGTCACATGCAGAAGAAAAATGAATAGTGTAAGCAGTTTTTGGGTTTGGGTAGAGGTTTTTGTTTTCTTGGTATGTTGTTTTTTGGGGTGTTTATTTTTGTTGTTGTTTTTGTGTTTGGGGTTTTTTTGGGAAGGGGGTTTGTTGTTTTGTGTGGTTTTTTTTTTTTTTTTTTGGGCTTTGCTGCCTGCCTAGTTTTTTTTTGTAAAT
>NDXB01009801.1:208579-232752 GCA_002631895.1 Agapornis roseicollis
TTTTTTTTTTTTTTTGTGGACTATGCTGCCTGCATAGTTTATGACTGAAAATGTCCCAAGTGGAGTATATGATTCTTTGCTCAGGTTTTCTCCAGTTGAGCTATATTGAAGGGTTTTTTTCGCTATTTCCCCTTCCCTCCCTGCTTTTGAGTGAGGTGCTTTATTCAGAGGTTTCATCTTGTGTTATCTTCTCCACTGTTTCAATTTAAATGGGTCAGATTCCAGCAGGGAGTCCTCATTCCATTCCTCACCTTTGCTCTTAAGAAATGGTGTCCCTGATGTGTAGGAGAAAGCAACATACTCAGGCTAATGCCTGCCAGAAGATGAGTTTGCAGCTTTGAGGCCATGGCCAAGAAAGCTGTAGTTTGGCTGACGTGGATTGCTGGGTTAGTGTCACAGTAAAATGCAGCTGTCAGCCTTAAAGCCTTAGTCATGGGAGGTAAAAAGTTCCAAACTGGAGGAGTTCTTGCTGCTAGATATAGTCTTTCCTTCCTCCCTTAGAGATCAGCTCCTCAGTACCTCAGAGCTCCATTTCTGAGCATTAATGCAGACTTTCCCTTCCAGCTGCAGTTCTCTTTGGAGCCTGAGCCCATTGCTATTAACTGCACAGCTTTCAACCACAACGGCAACCTGCTGGTCACTGGTGCAGCGGATGGGATTGTTCGTCTTTTCGGTATGGTGGAAGAGGCCCTGGGGATGTTGGTTGACAGGCAGCTGAACATGAGCCAGCTTGTGTCCAGGAGGCCAAGAAGGCCAGTGGCATCCTGGCCTGTATCAGCACTGGTTTGGCCAGCAGGACCAGGGCAGTGCCCTGTACTTGGCACTGGTCACACCTTGAACACTGTGTTCAGTTCTGGGCCCCTCAGTGCAAAAGAGATGTTGAGGTGCTGGAGCAGGTCCAGAGAACAGCAGCAAAGCTGATGAAGGGCCAGGAGCACGAGCCTGATGAGGAACACCTGAGGGAACTGGAGTTGTTTAATCTGGAGAAGAGAAGGCTCGGGGAACCTTATCACTCTCCACAGCTACCTGAAAGGAGGATGGAGTGAGGTGGGGGTCGATCTTTGCTCCCAAGTAACAAGTGATAGGAGGAGGGGAAGAGGACAAGCTGTGACAAGGGAGGTTTAGATTGGATATTAAGAAAAATTTCTTCACCAAAAGGGTCATCAAGCATTGGAACAGGCTGCTCAGGTGGAGTTGCCATCCCTGGTGGTATTTAAAGGATGTGTAGATGTGGTTAGGGACATTTTTTAGTGTTGGACTTGGCAGTTCTGGGGTAACAGCTGGATTTGATGATATTCAGAGGTCACTTCTAACCTAAATGATGCTGTGAAATTGGGCAGTGAGGTGGCCCTTTGGTGTCCCTAGCTGGCTGCCCCTAGTACCCTTCTTCTGCCAGCAGGGAGGCAGTTGTGGGACACGGTTGAACACCAAAGTGGAAGCTATTTTCTCTCCACAACAGGTCTCTGGAGAGAATTGTAATAAACCTTTTTCCAGGCAATACTGACTGGCAACCTTTGTAGTCCTGCTGGATCTGTTGTTTCCCTCCTACTGAGGAGCAGAGTTGACTTGCCCTGGTTTTGAGTGTGCCATGTAGCAATACCACTGCCAGAGGCTGAGTCTTGAGGAAAGGAATTAATGTGTGACCTTCTAGGTTTCCCATCTGTCCTTCCCTGAGCAACCCTGAGGTTTTGTCCTTGTAGTAAAGGCAGTTTGGGCTTGCCTCTTCTATGAATGTGAACGAGGTATCTGCTTTTGGCTCAGTTGCTGAGCTGGAGGCTGCAGCCTCATGTCTGGGAGGACAGAGCAGCAGCTGTGAGGGTGGAGAAGGGGGGGAGAAGAATAAAGGTGTCAGTGGGACTTAGATGCAGAAAGCCTGCAGTTGGCAGTGAGCAACCCTGTAAAGTTAGGGGAAGAGGTGCCTAATTACAGGCAATGATTTTTCTGTGGTCAGTGTAAAAGCCACATGCAGGAGGATAAGCCCAGGGTGCTAGGGTTGTCTCTTGGGCTCCCCCAGACTGGTTTAGAGGGCTCTCTCTTCAGTTCTGTGTGAGTATGAGTTGTGTTCAGTACTGGCTCTCCCCTCAGATATGCAGCAGCATGAGTGCGCCATGAGCTGGAAGGCACACGATGGGGAAGTCTACTCCGTTGAGTTCAGCTGTGATGAGAACACAGTCTACAGCATAGGCGAGGATGGCAAGGTAGGCTCTGGGTGACCTTCTACAGCTCAGCACTGAGATACCTTCTGGAGTCTTCTCCATGTGGTGGGGATAGCAGTAAAATTAGCCCCAGAATCTGGGGGTCTGCAGGCTGCTGACTGTATCTCAGGTGTGCAGCACCATCCTGCTCCATGCAGTTTCTGTAGAGAGAGTGGCTGGGAAGTATATTAACAGCTGGAGCTGTCTCAGACCTTGCCGGCAAATCCTGCTATTGGTAACATCCCCTTCCTAGGGAATCCATGTGAAGATGACCTTTCTGTGCCCCTGACATCACCACATTACAGATCTGGGGATTCACCAAGGAGCAGATCTTTGACCACTTTGTATAAATTTCCTTATCAGCAGCTCCCTTATAGTTGGTTATAATAAAAGGCTTCAATTTCTGCAATTCCACAGTCCTGAGCAGTAGAGATGTGGCTCAGGGAGGCATCCACCTGCCTGAAGGTGGGGCTGATGAGAGTTAAGTGAATTCCCACCAGGATCCTGCATGCAATGTGAAAGGACACATAGGCAGCAGTGCTAGTGGAAGATAGAGCCTATGTTTGCCTGGATAGGAGGCACTTTGCAGCCTTTGCAGCCTTTGCAGCTTACATTTTATCAATAGTCACTTAGATACACGTGTCAAAATGCCATATTCTGTTTGTGAGGAATAGCCAGTTGGCTTAAAAGAGGAATGCCCCCTCTGCTTTCATCCCAGTTAATGTAACTATGGGCTTTTATAATCTCTTTTTGTTGTTCTAGTTTATTCAGTGGAATATTCACAGAAGTGGCTTGAAGGTGTCTGAGTACAGTCTTCCCACCGAAGCTACGGGTCCTTTTGTTCTGTCTGGATACAGTGGCTACAAGCAAGTCCAGTTCCCACGAGGAAGGCTTTTTGCTTTTGACTCTGAGGGCAACTATATGTTGACATGTTCCTCTACTGGGGGAGTGATTTTTAAAGTAAGTCTGAGAAGTGGTGGGAAATACTCTTACGCATCCATACAAGCTCTTGTTTCAAGGCTGCAACACCAGCAACTAGAGGTTCTTGAGTAGCACCTACCCATCCCTACTCTGTGAAAGTTGCTGCTCAGTTTGATGTGGTGTTTAGCAAGTGTTTGAGCCCCCTGTACATGTTTGGCTTTCTGTATGTAGGCAGAGTATGGATGCTGCATGTTCCTCAGCTTAGCTACAGCAGTTTTCCTTAGTGCCCAAGTGCCTAGGATGAAGTTTTGTTTGTTTTTTTTAATGTATTGATACATGGCAGTTCAATGCAAAATGTGTGGTTGTTGGCTGATGCTCATCGTTAATCTGCCTTGTGTGCTTACTGCTATTATGTTAGTCCCAGCCTGATTATCTGCTCCCAGTGCACACTGAAATTAAGGGTAAGGCTGAATGGTTCTAAGTACCCAAGTTTCTGTGCCACCGCAACAGGTGGTTACTGATTGCAGCCCCCTTGTCTGATTCTTTAGTCATTACAGATGAGTATAAGCCATTGCAAGGCAAATTAGAATTTTTACTTTGCATCTGGGGCATTCAGAGCACCCACACTAACATGAGTTATAGCTTAGGCCTATGTGCTCCTCATCAGTTTGTGCTCTTAGACTGCTTTGCTCAATTCCTGCAGCTCAGCCAATGTCAGAAGCTGAGAACATGTGCTTCTGCCATGAGACTGCAAATCTGATTGTGCATGTGTGCTAAACACATCTCAGCTTCTCTCTGATTTTTGGCTTAATTATGTATGCTGATAAGGATATGGAGTGTGTAGCATGCTTTGGCTTCTACTGTTGGTGCACTGTTCCTGCTGAAGAAGCTTGCCTCCTTAAAATCTTATGTTTTCCTTCTTTTAGTTAAATGGTGAGGAAAACGTTCTGGAGAGCTGCCTTTCCCTGGGAGGTCACAGAGCTCCCGTTGTCACAGTGGACTGGAGCACGGCCATGGACTGCGGGACCTGCCTCACTGCCTCTATGGATGGGAAGATTAAATTAACAACCTTACTGGCTCAAAAGTCTTAACCTGAATAGTGCTGAAGGGAAAGAGCAGTAGCCTTGACAGAAACAGTGTTAACTCCACAGGAACAAACTGCATGGGAGAGAGAAGGCAACACTGTCCCTCTTCCCATTGTAGCTTTTGTCTTTTGACGAAACATTAAATACATTTGCCAAACCACTGTGCAATAGAGTGCCGATATAGGACCAAATCAGTGGCAGCACTGAAAAATGGAGTCTCCACTTACCCATTATGGCAGCTGCGATCCCTCCACTGCCGAGTCTTGAGTAGCACGTGGCTAGAAGGCTTGGTGTCTGCGATGGTTGCTGCCATCTTTGTGCCTGGCAATGCTGGATACAGTCTGCAGTTGTTTTGTCTGTTGCCAACAGTTAGAGCTAAGAGGAGGTCAGACTTGGGCAAAAGGTTTGTGAAAAAAGCAGGCAGGAGGTCTGTCCAAATAAGACCAGGCCTGCATTAATGTACGTATCAGTATAAAATGTCTGGATCGGCAGAGACATCTGTGTGTTAAAAACACAGCTTCATGGAGGCTGGAAGTGGCCTCATCTTGTCTGGCCCTGCCCTGGCCTGGCCAAAGCAGAGTCAGGCAAGGCGGGCCATGCAGGGCTCCAGTCTGGAGCATTTCCAAGCAGGGAGACTCCACAAGCTCTCTGTGGCACAAATGTAAGTCACAAGCAGACTGAGCTGGGTTCTCCCAGGAAGCCCACTGGGGGGTAGGCAGAGGCCTCCACGCCCTGCCTGAGCTGCAGTGTCCCTTTCTTCAGGTTCACCTTCACCAGAAGATGGAGTCCCTGTCTTCAGCTCTGTCTTGGCTGTGCCTATGCCTGGCCATGGCCCTTGCTGTTCCAGAAACCGGCTTGCAGGCTGCCTTCCTTGCCTGCCCTTGGCCTTCCTGTGGGCCTGCTTGGCCATTGCTGACCAGCAGCGTTTGACCTTGCTTGCCACTGTTACCATAAAAGTCGGTTGGAGAAACTGTCTAAGATTCAACTTGGAGTTTTAGAAACCAGGCATTTTTTATTGCAGTGCTGGGCATGCACGCACATCGTTTTGCGAAGGTGAGCACACCTATTACTTGCCAGCAGCAAATGCTGTCTATTTAGCATACTCATGCATATTCATAGCCTTTCCAGGAACTAATTATGATATTTACATTCTAATTATGCATAGGCTTTCTTGCTGAGTGGGGGTCTCTGGTGGTTGCTGATAATCTTCCTCACTGTGTTTACTGAATGACCTCAGTACCCATGCACTCACACTTGCAAGGTCCTAGTGCCGAGTTAGCAGTTTGTATGTCCTTGCTTCTGTTATGTTCCAGTCTCACACTACAGTGGGTGCCAGTCTGCTGTCTTGAACACTAGCATCTTTGGTCTCACTTACTGTCTCCTTAGTTGTTACCAGTCCCGTGATGTTCCTTCCCTTGTCAGCCAAACATTCTTTTCTATGTGTTAGCAAGTTAGAACAGTGTGCTCTAGTCTGTGTTAAAGACACATGCACTATTGTTAGTTTAAGCCTACACTGTCACTGGGCCTGAACCCCAGTGCAGCCTGGCCTGAACTCCTGGCTTACCCTTAGAGCTGCTGACTCACCAGGCACTTGTCTGTGGGTCTGGGTCCTTGGCTGCTCACCCTGGGACTGCCCTGGCCCTCCTGCTGAGTAGGCCAAAGCTGGCCCTGCCGTGCTGGCCATGGGATCCTCTTTGGCTCCCTACTTCTGAGGAAGCAGTGTGCCTGTGCCAGTTACCCCAGTCTCTCACCAAAGGAAAGGTTTCTGTTTAGGTTGAAGTGGGATTCCCCCTGCTCCAGCCTGTGCCCACTTCTTCACACCTTTCTTTCACCTCAGTGGGCTGTGAATCTACCAGATTCTCATGGGATCTGCAAAGCTTCTGTGGTTTCCAAAAGCTCACCCACCACCTTCTGCCTATACTACCAGCAGGATTGCTGTAAAAAAAAGCAGGAAGAGTCTGGTAAGTGGTTATTAGCAGTTGGTCAATGCTAGTCCCTGATCTGAGCACAATCAAGCCTCAAGTTTCCCAAGAGGAAAAGGATACAGATGTGTGCTCCCTCTTGGGGCCCTCTGCAGGACTGATTCTCCAAAAGTGCTAGGTCCTAAGTGCTCCAGTTGTGCAGCAAAATGAAGACACATACTAGATGACACTGTTTATTAAATATCAAGCTGTAACACAACACTTGGAACTAGATGCTAGTGGAAGGCAAAGGTTTCCAGGTTTCCTTCAGCTACCTGTGACCACTATCTTCTGTTCTTCTGTTCTGCTCTTGTGAGAACCCACTTGCAGTACTGTGCAGTTCTGGTGTCCTCAACAGAAGGACATGGAGCTGTTGGAGGAACTTGAGAGGAGCCCTCAAGGCCGATCAGGGGGCTGGAGCACCTCCTGTATGAAGACAGGCTCAGAAGGTTGCGGCTCTTCAGCCTGGAGAAGCTGTGTGGTGACCTCAAAGCAGCCTTCCAGTATCTGAAGGGGGCTTACAAGGATGGCGGGGAGTGACTCTTCATCAGGGACTGTAGTGGTAGGACAAGGGGTAATGGGTTTAAGCTAAAACAGTGGAAGTTCAAGTTAGATATGAGGAAGATGTTCCTTATTGTGAAGGCGGTAAAGCACTGGAACTTAATGATCTTAAGGTCCTTTCTGGAGGAAACCATTCTATGATTCTGGTACTGGTGGTACCTCTGCTCCAGCATCTGCTCATCGCTGACTCTGGTGGCTGTTCAGCAGGGGCTGGGGAAGGGTGGGAAAAGTCTGTATATTAGTTTTCCAGCAGGCTGGGCAGAAGGAGGCATAGGGAAGAGGATCACAGAAGTACAGCACTAATGTGCAGATCCTGATACCAAAGCCCAAGCTTTCAAAGGTGTCAGCAGTAAAGTTACAGCCAGTGTGCTACAGACAGATCATTCATCCTGACTCCATGTAAAATGGCGAGCTATTCTTGCAGGTCTTGGTTTCATTTTGCCTGGTGCATGCATTTTTTGACTGCATCTTCTCTGGCGGCCGCGCTGTGCGACTTGCTACTGTCCATGGGCTGCAGCTTGCTGAAGAGCGTGGCGAGCCTCTGCATGCTGCGGCAGGGACGAGAGGAGGGCACAGCCCATCCCGGCGTGAGTGGCCGTAGGAGAGGAGTGTGCGGTAAGGGCGTCTGTGGCTGGGAGCACTGAGCACTCGCTCGACAGCACTGCTACCTCCCTACATGCGGCTACACAGAGGGCTTATGACGGCGGAGCGAGCTGTGCCTCTGCAGGGGGCGCGCTCTACCCGTTGAGGCTCCCGCGCCGGGCATGGCGAAGGCGGCTCCGCGGCGGCGGCTACTCCCAGCCTGGATGGGGACGGCGGGTGACAGCGGGCCGGCCGTGGCCACGGTCTCCGCGGCCAAGCGGCGGAAGGCGGCGGCGAGGTCCAGGTAGCGACGTTGTCGCTGGGGCTGGGGGCACGGGGGACCGTGCCCAGGCCAGTCCCGCGCTGAGTGTCTCCCTCCCCATGCGGCGCCCAGGGCGGCGACGGTGCACTGCATGAACGAGGCGGAGCTGGTGAACGCGGCCCTCGCGGTCCTGGCAGAGGTGAGTCCTGATCCCCGACCCACCGCCGCGACCCTGGCCATGCCACGGCACGGGCACGAAGCGCTGCCGCCCGCAGGTCCAGCGCAGGGACAGGAAGTGCTGCCGCCCGCAAGTCCCGAGAGGCCCCTCTCCGGGAGGCGGAGCTGGGAGCGCTGCCGAGCACCGCCCGGGTTGCGCGGCCCCCTCCCTCCGTTTCTCGGAGGCTGGCGGGGACTGAGCAGTGCTCTTGTCTGTCGGCGGTGTGAGACAAACCCATCGCCGCCCGAGGTCCGGCGAGGGGTGTCCCGCTGGGTGCTGGGCTGCCCTCACCCCCTCATCTTGCGGGCTCCCGGGGTGAAGCCGCGCACAGCCGGGTCTGTTTGTTTTCCCTTTCGTCAGAAGCTACAGCGCGAGGAAGAAGAGGAGAAGGCCTGGTCCTGGAGTGAAGGGGAGCAGGAGCTCCAGCCAACGTCAGTCAAGGCTCCTGGAAACACAGCCAGCACGGGGGGAGGCAGGAAGCGCAGTCCAGCGCTCCCGTGCCCTCCTGACGCTGGTGCTGATGCAGAGAGGACAGGCTGGGAGGACTCTCAGGATGATGTTCTGAAATATGTCAGGGAGATCTTTTTCAGCTAACGCTGTCCCCTCTGCAGCTGCCCGGGAGCAAAGGGGACAGTGAGGAGGGTGTCCCCTCCCGCAGCACCGAGGATGGTGGGAGGAGTGCATGGAGTGGGCTGTGTGTCTGCTGTGTTGGTGGCCTATGGAGCTGGTAGGATGGCTCAGCATCCGCTTCCGGGACTGAAGGGGGGATGAATAAACCACATGAGGCTGGCGCAGGTGAGAGAGCCTTTATTGAAATGAAGACTCGGTCCAACCAGCATCACCAACCACATCCCCCACACCAAGACCACAGCAGGAGAGAAAACGGACCCTCATGTCCCTGAAGGGGATGGGGGAGAAGCAGCTGCTTCTTTGTGCAAGGTTGTAGACAGGGCATAGAGCAGTGCTGTGCACCACTATGGCAGACCCCACGCAATGATCTGGCTATGGTGGCCGAGCAGGGGCACTGCAACCCAGCCTTTGCCAGCCTTCGCCCTGCTCCTCAAGCACACCCTTTCGTGGGCTTGTGTTGGTCTGAGCTTTGTGGTGATGTTCCCTCACACAGAACCAGTTCTTCTGGAGTTTCAAAGGCTGCTGCAGTGCTGGGCTTAGCCCTGCAGTATCACTGGGGACAAACCTTGGGCTCTGCACCAAGATTCTTTCCTTCCTCATGGAAACCCTTCTCGTTAGGGCTCTGTTCACCAAGTTCTTAAGCTGCCTGTCTGGGTGCACTGCTGCTGCTGCAGGGGTTGGGCGTGAGCCACTTCACCCTAACTGAACTACAGTCACTCCAGTTACTATTCCAAGAGGCAAAGCACAGGTTCTCCTGCTAAAGAGAGCCGTTTCCTATGTATGTCTGGGGATAACACTGCTGTGTGAAACCCACAGCTCCTGAGGTCATAATTCCACACAGACATCCCTGGTCAGTCCAGGAGGTGAAGGAGGAGCAGTGTCTTTGGACAACTCCAAGAAAGGAAGCCTGTTTGCTTCTCTGCCTGCCTGTACTTAGGCGAGATGAGGCCAGGGGCCTCTGTCCACTGTGTGCTGGTTCTGGTCTGTCCCCTCCTCTGCCCTCTGGCTCAGGGCCAGAAATGGTCACATTGTTTCAGTCCCCCAGGTCGATCGGTGTGTGTTACACGCTGCTGTTCCTGGGAAGCTTCTGCGCTGTGTGATGTGTGTTGGTGTGTGCTGCAGGTTCACTGCGGGGCTGCTGCACAGGACCGTGTGTCAGAGTGTGGCTGAACATGGGCCTTTGGACTAGGGATCAAATTCCTGCCAGTGGCTAAAGCTATAGCAGGAGTTTTGTTTTAAACCAGGTTATCAATAGCTCTTGTATGTTCTTCACTGTCAAATCTTAATGTGCAGGGTGTTCTGTCAAACGGGTTTGATAAGAGTGTGTGCTTGGCTCAGCTGAGGTACATGGTGGTGGTGAGAGTGTGGAGCCGTAGCAGAGCCCGAGTCCTAAGCAGTGCCAGGAAGCCCTCAGTCAAGTCCCAGGGATGAATCCACTGCGAGCTTTGGAAAATAAACATACCCAGGCCTCCAGACAGGATTAACATCTTGATGATGAGTACAATGAGGATCATCTTCCAGCCTTCTTTTTCCTCTGTGCACTTTGTATGTGTGAAAAATATGAGGTAGAAGATTCTGAGGACCAGGCAGGTACCCACACAAAAACACCTGGCTAGCGCCAGTCCTGGTAGGCTGATGCCCAGCACCTGTAGATGCTTGTAGTCCAGGCCCTGCAGCTCTTGGACTGTCTCATTCCACAGGCAGAAGCTGTGAAAGCCAGGTTCCTGGCTTCCCACAGCAGCGCATAGAGCATCAAGGCCAAGGTCCTGGCAGCTTTGAGGAAGCATAGTGCACAGAGCAAGTGCCCAGCTCTGTTGCAGCAGACCCATCCTGGTGCCCACATGCTCTCTTGATACCATGATAGAGCCTGCTGTGGGGATGCCTGCAGCAGAGCGGGGGGGGAGGGGGGGGGGGGGGATGAGCACCTTGGTTGTTTTTTATGGCACCCTTCCCAAGATGAGCTCTGAGCCTATATCACTGAGGTCTTGGGACTCCCTTTGCAAGTACAGCAGGAGCGTCTCTGTCCTGCCTCTGGCCGTGCTGCATAGGTATTACTGGGTCGAGGGGGTGCAATTTTGGCCATGGCAAAGGTGGCTTAACAATGTCCTGAGCATGGACCAGCACTGGGAGGACAGTATGGTTCCGTTAGCCCTAGATATGCCCTTTGCACCATGGTCTCATGTTGGACAAGTTAGGCAAGTGATGGGAGGGGAGCAAAACACTGCTGTTTGCTAAGGATGGGGTTAAGAGCTATTCTGAGAAAATACTTTTTCAGTTCTGGGCAGACAAGGACATCCCTTGTGATCTTTAGACTACTGAGTAAAATGCAGGCATGACAGGGTCTGAAGCTCAGGGCTCTCCTGGCCTTTGCCCTACCCCACAGCTCTGGGACTATTGATGTCATTGATGCCACTTGTTTCCAACATCCACATGCCGCTGAGGCCCTTGCATACTCATACGTTTCTGGGTACAGCAGGGCTGATCATCCGTAACACTGCTCTCTACTGAGGCTGGCAGACGTGGTGCTCCTCTGTCCTGGTTGCCTGAGGACCAATGCCCTGTGCAGACAGGCAGTTGCCCACCACAGAGAGGCACCCCAGATCAACCTGCAGCACTCACCCTCCTCTGAGGCCCAGGGAGATGGGTGCTATGGAGACAGAGAATGACAAATATTTTTTGTTTTTCTCTCATCTGTAACCTGCTGACAACCAAAAATAAATCTCAGTGAAACAGAACCAAATCTATGCTTTTCTTCATATAGCTGTCATGAGAAGGTTGCTGGCAAACCGAAAGCAGGAGTTCAAGGCAGGGCAAAGCTAAATGACTTTGTGCTGTGTGCACGTGTGCTACACTTTGTATTCCATGAGACTGAACCCTAGTCCTACAGGGTGTCAGTTGTGAGGCGCTCAGAATTCATTCCCCAGGACTGGTGACTGGCCGACTGCAGCCTCTATCTTTATAGGTGCCCTTCCTCCCCACACTTGTATCCAGTTCTAGCCCTGACAGAAGACTGACCCAGTTGTCTCTGGGAGGCATCGTAATAATGACTTCGTGCCTATGTGTCTAATTTTCTCTTTGCCCCTGAATTTGGCTTGCTGTGATGTGGCATGGTTTTCCCTCATCTCTTCAACAGCACACAACAGATGCGTATGTGAGATATTTCCTTCTGGTAACCTGGGGTAATAAACCAGTCCTGCCTGATACTGCACACACTGTCTGTGCTTCTCTTTGCATTTGAAAAAATGTCTAGGTCTGGTCTGTGTGGAAAACTAAGATGTGCCAATTGGTGTCTGTTGTGGTATCTGTACTTGTGTTAAACAGCATATTCTTCATCTTTTCTCCCCAATGTCTGTACAGAGCTATATACATTAGGAAGACGCAAACTATCCGGGTATATCACTGTAATGAATAAAATATTTCCCAGGTATGTAAGAACACATGAATGGCTATATTGGTTTTAGACTAAAGGGCATTCTATCACAGCACCCTGCCTCCAAGTTGACTGCATCAGTTTCCAGGGGAAAGCAGGTACAGAACAAATATATCCAATACTTTTCCCAAGCACCCCCTTAGATTCTGTTTTCAGCTGAGGACATTTCTGAAGCCAATGTATGTATATTCAAAACTCCCAGTAGTCTATCTATAAGGCACATGCTCACCTGAATCCATGTATGTTTTTTGTATCCATGATACCCTTTAGCAAAGAGTTCCACAGACTTGACTGTGTACAGATTTTATGTCAAATGTTTTTGAGTGTAACGTATTTGGTTAGTTGGTGAAACAGGGAATGATTTTCGCAGCTTATGACTTGAGGTTTTTTACTCTGACCAAGGAACGGTGGCTTCAGCTGCTTGGTGAATAAGCCCTCTACCTGAGAATCCCAGGAAACTTCCAAACAGAGTGGAGAAGGGAAAATAATAAAAAATAAAAGGAAAAAGGAAGCAGGTTCTTCATGTAGTTCTTCCTGGAAGTGGAGTCCACATCAAAAAAACCAGTAGGTATTGTTTAAGAAAAATTATACTTTATTTTCAGAGACTCCCTACTAAACTGGTTTAGAATGTGGGGTACCTCTTCATGTGTAAGAAAAAATTCATGTACACATTAGCCAATGTGTGTGGACTTACTTATTTATTTTTTTTTTAAAGAGCAAGAATAATTTTGATTTCTGCAGGTATCTACCCCCCTGCTGGTAGACTCATAATCCGCAATCAAAGTCTTGGGAATTGTTTAAGCACATCAGATACATGACACTTTCATGTTCCTTCATTGGTGAAAGAACTGGAGCTCATGAATATACGCTGGTATTTTGCAGTATGTTGTCTGTTCTTTTCTTCAGGCAGTAATGGCAGAGGGAACTGCAGTTTGTTTTGTTCCTGGCAGAATTTACTCTTCCCAAAATATACATCCTGTCTTGCTGTCCTGGTTTTCTGGAGCCTTCTGTTTTTTGAGGGGAGCCTCTCCATTTTGAATTGCTCTTTGCACGATCATGACCTGAACCAAAAAGGACAAAAAAAACCAAATCCATATCAACTACTACAGGGTCAATAGTTACTGAATAAGTACATGGCTTTAGTTTCCTTCACAAGAAACTGTGGTATTACGGCAGAAACATTTCCTTTAAGAAAGGAGAGCCACATAATGATTTAAAATCTAGTGCTAAAATGTGGGAACTTCAGCTGTAGGAACAGGACCCAGTTTTATTGCTGCAGTGACATGATAGTCTATTGACCCCTCTCTGAAAAGGTTAATCCAAACACTTCCCAGGATCAGACTGTACATCCTTTTATGGCATGCTGATACATATGAAAATCAATGAACCAATGGTTACAGCCTTTCCCACCAGTAACTGCAGAAGGATAGTGCAGGGTCAGAGGCATTATCCTTTGCCATTAAATTGAGATTTTCCAAGCTCTTTTCCCTTAGCTGTTTACAAAGATGTTGATGAGTTTCTGGACTTCCAGTGTCTCTGCTGGGAAGCTCTATGAAACTAGCTCTGGTATCTGCCACAGTGTAGGAGTTTTCCAGCACTGCTAACGTACTGCTACCATCTGTCTTACATCTTTCAGAAACCCAACAAACAAAACTCAACCCTGTTCTTTGGTGTATTTCTAATAGAACAATAATGGAGAAACCTTTTAAAGATTGAAATGTCTTCTCTGCAGGCTTGGAGACACTTTTGCCCTTCTGTTTCTTCATCTTCTGGGAGAACAGATTAAAGCTGGATGAATGGAAATTTTCTCTTGTGGATAGGATCATATCATGGCACACACTTTTTCCTGCCTCCTGAGGCACGGATGTTTTTTCCTGATTTCCTTTAGCATTACGGGTGTGACTCTTGGAGCTGTAATACACAGAGGTCAGGCTGGAAAATATTTTATATCAACACAAAAATTCTTGGCAATATATGCATATATGCATAAAAGAACAGGAAATCCTGACAGGTAAAATTCCTGCCACTTTAGTCTGAGCATTTCCTTAGAATCATATAATAAATGAATAAATAGTAATTTACTATATGTCAAACTACATAGAACCACAATGCCATCACATTGTCTCAAGGACGCTAGTGCCAATATCATGTAGCCACTATAACACTATCCCTCCTGATTCAGCAGGAAGTACCCATCACAGAAGCAGCAGCAGTTACTTTTCCATCACAGAAAGAAAAAGTGGTGTTTGTGGCAGGATTGTCTGCAATCTAACTGGCTGGCTAACTCCACTTTGCTCTGTTACCCAACAACAGCCAGTTGTGCGCTCAGCAAGACACAGGATGTTGTATGCCATCAGTAGGTGGATGCTTATGAAAGTAATCCACACTTACAGTGTTACTGCCATGGGGCCTCACACAACCATCAGTGTACAACCTTCATTGTTCTTAACCAAAGCACCAGAATGTAGAAGTGAAGGGAATGCACTAGCAATGATATGCAATATGCACCATGACTAACAATATGCACCTGCACCATGATAATACTGTGATTTTAAGATATCCAACTATTCTAAACTAGTAACTGTCTGTTTTGGACTGTCTGTGCTACCTAGCCTGGCTTGGTCTTTATTTTCTCACCTCTGCCCTGTTTCTTAGTAGACATGTGGCCCTATCTTTTCCCTCCCTCCCAAGGCAGCAGCAATCATCCCTTCCTCCAGAAAAGGCCCAAATCACTGCCTGTGTGCCAGTGTGCAGCAAAGAGGGGGAAAAGGAGCTTCAGCTATGTGCTGAAGGAGGGGATCTGGTGTTCCAGATGAGATGGAGGAAAGAGGATTCTCTGCTTCTCTAATGTCACCTTCCACTGCAGTCTCAACCATGGCATGAAGTGGCCAAGGACAACTGTGTAGTTTATGTCAGAGGAGCATAAAAAGGAGGAGAATGAATTTGGAGAGAAATCAGCCTGGGTTCATTTTCTCACTCCTGCTTTGTGAAAAATGCTAGAAACCTGTAAAATAGAACAGTATCCTACCTGAGATCCTCTTCTACTTGTGTGGCAGAGGCTGCAACTGGCAATTCTACTGTGAAAAGTTAAAAAAAAAAAAAGAAGCAAGAAAGAAGTAATGCACTGAAAGTGTTTATCAGATGTTTTCAAAAAATTAAAAAAACCAAACCACAATGAAACATCCAAATCTTGCCTTGGCCAGGTCAGACTCAATAACTGGCTGAGGCTCATACAGTTACAGTAAGTGGAGTTACAGTAAGCAGACACTGCTGGAGATCAAGCCATTTACCCAGATGACTATGGGGATTAAGGCTTTCTTCATATTGAGCAGACCATAATTCATATGCCAACCTCCCCTTCTTTACCTATTGCCTATCAAAGGCTATCTGGGGATAGGGACACCTACATAGCTCCCACTGAAATTGTTCCACTACACATAGAACTGTGAATCAGGAAGTAGAGGTGCCAAAGGCAACATGACTATTTTGTCATGCAACTCCGCTGTTCACGTTTCTAGTGTCTGCTTCAAGGAAAGCACATGTTCGATATTCAAATGACACTGGACTAGAGCCATAATAGACATCCCCAGAGCATGAATACTATTGTCAAACCCCACCAGTCAAGCAAGGTGGGAGTGGGAGCAAAGAAGAGCTGGTGCCACCTGACTGGTCTTGCCAGGTGATACATGTTCATGAGCTGTTCAGCTGCTAGTGCTCACTGGGCTGGTACTGATGGCTGACTGGATAAGAACAAGGTGCCCTAGGGCACCTTTGGACACAAATATTGAAAGCATTTTATAGCTACTTTTATTCTAAGTGAAGAGGTGCTTTATACAGTTAAGACTGAATTTTATTAGTAATACTTGACGCAGCTGGCCAAAATGAAGTAGGGAGGGAAAAACACAGGGAAACCTTCCAGTTATATTTACATAGGTTTAAAAAAATACATTAAGAACACAGGATTCCCTCAATCTATGAATCCAGTCTTTGCTTATCTGGGGCACAAAGCCTATCACAAAGCTTCCTACGAACCCCACCACAAACCATATATTCATCTGTTAGCTTTCCAGCTACACTGCCGTTTTGGAGTTCTTTGTGTGTGGTTTAGGCTTTGGTATTGTTTTTTCTGGTTAGGTTCTCTAAGACAAAACCAAAGTAGTCATAAGGCAGAATCGCTCTGGGTGTATGTCTGAGAAAAACAAGACAGGAATTCAGAACCAAGCACACAATCATTACTAAAACATACCACTCACTACAGCATGACACTGTCCTGGGTTCAGCAGTTGCAGTCAGTTTTTCTTCTCTTTAGTAGCTGTGTTTTGACTTAACCTGGGAACAAGGCTGATCAGGCCGATGTTTTTGGTTGTTGCTGAGCGATGTTTGCCCTGACCAAGGACTTTGTGAGCCTCATGCTCTGCCGGGGAGAATGGGGGGCTGGGAGGAAGGAGGGACAGAACCCAAACTGACCAAAGAGGTATTCCATACCATAGCATGTCATGCCCAGGAGGGAACTGGGAGTGATCCAGAAGGCCTAGTTCTCTCGGGGTGGTTGGAAGAGGTGGTTGGTCAGCACTCGGTTGGTGGGGTGTCGTGAGTTATCTGTTGTGGTTGATGGGATGCTGTATTCTTTTCCTTTATCATTATTATTATTGGTGGTAGCAGTAGTGATTTGTGTTACACCTTAGTTACTAAACTGTTCTTAGCTCAACCAGTGGAAGTTGCATTCTTTTGATTCCCCCCCATCTCTCTGGAAGCAGGGGAGGGCAAGAAAGGGGGGTTGAGTGAGTGAACGAGCTGTGTGGTTGGTTGGGTTTAAACCATGACACACTGTTAGATTTTCAGCACCCGGAGTATGAAAGTCCAGAGTATGAATAAGGATCGTCCTGAGAATTAATTCCAGGATCCTTAATGTAGGCAGAGAATAAGTAATATGTTCTTATCTTCCTCTGTTTAACTGATCTGTGATAGCTTGCTATGAATCCATAAATCCCTCTTGTATATAAACCCACAGATATTAGGGATGACTTTAAATATTTCTCAACTTGTCCTCACTGAGGAATTTTGTATCTCTGCTCATGAAAATAACAGCTGAAATACTGTGCTGTGTAATTTGCTGGCATGACATCTGGAAAAGATTTGAAAGCTCTTATTTCATAAGAAGAATCCTCTTTTTCTTTTTTTCCCTTTTGTAGTTCTTGGGACTATTTGATGAGGCTTGTTCAGCTGTGCAGGAAAGGTCAGAATTGAAGAGAAATGTGCTATCAGCTTTGCAAAATTTTGGCAATAATATAAGGTGGAAGAATTTTTAGATAGTGACACGATGCTGTAATTAACACCGCTCACAGGTGTCTTTTGGAATAAATAAAATCAATGGCAAAAATCAACTTGTGGCACTGTGACGTGAGAAAAGGCAGCTTTGTATTCAGGACATTTCAACTTCACTCTTTTCCTCACAGATTAACTTGTTGGCATTGTAAGCTTGACAGTGGGCTGTTTCCTATGGCTTTGTGGGTATCTGCAAAGCCACAAAGCTTGACACTAAGCATAAAAATTTCCATTGTTTTTCAGTACCCTGTCCATGTCAATGTTTTGAATTAAAACTCTAACATTTTACCAAACCCTACCCTTAAACTTCTGAATTCAATAAACTTTATGTTCCTGTAAGAAGCCTATTCTGTCACCTGTCTGATGAAAATCAGATTTTTAAGGCCTGAAAGAACCACAGATTATTTCATGATTTGCTTCACCTACCATGAAAAATAGGCTAGCAGTTTCATTCAGTCTTCTGTGACCCCTGTTGTAGACTCTGTGTTTGACTGAAGCAAGACAGAAAACTCACTACATCTGGAGTTTTCTGACTCAATGTCAAGCCACAAATCTCATTTCTAATGCAAATTTGTCACATCAACGGCAGTCACAGCTTCTCATACTTTTTCATCAGCTGAGGATCTCTCTGCTACTTTGAGCTACTCTTCTGAAGAATGTTGTTATATCTTAGGGGACAACTTTTATTCCATGAAGTCTCATTTCATCATAAAGTGACTGAACTCTCTTAAGTGTCTTGACTAGAGGTTGTCCCTGGTTCTTAAACACTTTCATTATTAGTTTTCTTTTTTTTTAAATCTTAAAAATAGTGCTAACACCAGAAACAGTTAAAGGAATTCAGTATTAGTCTCAGAGAAGTTCTAAAGAGAAATCAAGATAGCTTTTCCCTCCTTCTATATTCACATAGGTAAGAACCATGTTTGTCCTTGTGGTATATGAACAGAACTCATGTTAAGCTACTTGTTCACTTTGACATCTAAATCTTCCCCAGATTCCCTAGCTTGCAATGACACAAGTTCTCCAGATCTGTTTCCTTGGCCTCCACATTTGCTTCTTTCATTTATCTGTACTGAAACCAAAAAGTTCCATAGGATTTCTCGTGCCCTGTTTGACTTTGATGAAAGTTTTCTTCTCTAGTTTCTCTGGACCAAATGAGCACATTATCACATATAACAGATGTATGGTACCGTAGGTACCAGTATGTACCATACTGCCAATATGAGCAAGTATTTTTTCACATCTTTGGAACTTGCCTCAGGGTCAGTTTTAATCCAGAGAGAGTGTTCCAGTCAGTAAAGCAGAGGGTAAGAATGTGATGAAGACAGTTTAAACTAAAGAAAAATGAGGTCTTCTAAATGCTGAGACTGGGTGAAATCCCAGCCAAAGAACTATGTACTTATCTTTTTGGAACATACTCTTTGCTGAAGTTTGAGATTACAGAGAAAAATTGACTTACTGGGATTTGAAGAATTAAACGAACATACAATGTTTACCTTTTTTCACTGGGTCAGAGACCTGATATACCTTATGTCGAGTTTCAACGCCTTGAGTCTGTGAAACAGAATAGAAACACTAATGAATAATTAGTACTATTCAGTTTCAAAAGACTGACAAAAAGGTATAATCAGTCAGCCACTTTCTGTGTGTACGCTATGTTATGACAGGGGAAGTTTGGTAAGGGTTCAATAACTAGTGGGATAAGAGTTAATACGTAAAGGCTGGGCTCTTTCTTTCTTTTTATCTTTCTTTCCTTTTCCCTTTCTCTTCTCTTTCTTTTTTCTTTTTCCTTCCCTTCCTTTCCCTCTCTCTCTTTTCTTTTTTTCTTTTCTCTTTTTTCTCTCCTTTCTTTTTTTAATTTCTTTCCTATCTTCCCCTCCTTCCACACACCACCACCAGCACTGCACAGCCCCAGCAGAAGGCAAGCTAGGCATTCAGTATTTGGCTCTATTTTCAAAAGCTCAGAGAAGTCGGCAACTTGTGTTCACTTTACAAGTTGTTGGGTGCTCAGCATTATAGAAAACATTTCAGTTAAATTCCTTTTCATGAAAGTAGGAACATAACATTAGACTACATTATTTTCATCTATGATATTTAAGTGTGTGTCAACTACAGCGAGGCTTACATTGTTGAAATAGTTATGTAGGATACCAAACAATAATAATAGAGAAGTATAGTTTTAAAAAAGGTTAGATCTTATATCAACTGTTCTAACAATGGCCCTTTAGTAAATTTAGTTCTAGGGAAACTTACTGCTAGTAAACTTAATGCTAGGGAGGCTAATGCTGAGTACCAAATCACACGCTCTGACTGGTAGGAGGAGCATGATGCAGGTTCACAAATATTGCCAGCACAAGTATTTCAGAGCCTGGGCTTGGTAATGATCCCAAAGTTAATTAAAAAAAAAGTTATTTCCTGTATCCCTAAAATGTTTTGTGACCTTTCCCTTTCTCTTCACAGCACTATACTGAACTGGAGAACAAAGCAGAAAAGACTTCAAGAGACTTGGCAAAAAACTTGTTCAATGAAACTGGAAGTGAAACAGGTCCAGCTGAGGGAGTGAGGATATAGTAGTTTTGAAGACTGAAGAAGAGCTGGTATTATCTCCAGCTCCAAGGCATATTCCTTAACAGAAAGATCTAAATGTGTTGAATAATGTATAATTTTACCATTTTTTCCTGCCCCAGACTTGCTGGTGTCGATACTTCATTCACAGATAAAATAGACAATAAAAAGCAATGGGCATTCTAGGTCAGCACCTTTTGGTGACAATATTGTTTGTCTGAAGTTATAGTGGTTGAATTAAGTTGTCATGTGTCAGTCTCTGGTTAGAAGAAGAGCAGGAATGAAAAAATACTCACATTTTTACTTTCATGACTTCTGTCCTTAGCAGTGCTGTGAAAATGTTCTCCCGATGTGTTATTTTTTTTCTGCACAGAAAATAGTATGTAACCATTTTGATTCATAGGGAAATACTATAGTTACAATGAAAAAAAACCAAACCCCCAAAACAAACCAGTTGTAAATAAACACGATAATCACAGTGCCAGAAGGAACACATGTGAGCAAGCTGCTTCAGGTTGAATTCCTTATGCTGTTCAGCAAATATTTATGAACCTGGGTACAAGCATATCATATTGACAAGAGACCTCACTTCCTACTCAATATGGCTTGTTTATTTTTAGTCTGGGACCCTGGACAGCCATGCTTTCTTGGTAGTATTAATTGCCACAACTCTGTTTTTCCAAAGTTGCGGCTTCTGAAAAGAAAGGCATACAATACAAAAAAAGGCTGGGTAGATCTACTGAACCAAAGAAACCCTTAATAAAGCAGCTAGCATTATAATGTTCATGCATATAAAAAGAATAATACCCATAAAAATATTAATGTGACTTCATCTTTCCAAACAACAGTTTGCTTTCTTTAGGCAACAATAACAGTGCTCCTACTTCACATGAGGGCCATAGTTTTCTAGGTTGAACACCAGTAAAGTGCTGTTGAGGGTTACTTACAACTCTAGCATGAATTTAGAGCAGAAAAAAAATACTGTACCTGTGATATTCCTTGTTATTCACCTTTTGCAAATGCCTTTAAGAAATTCCATCAAGAACAACAACAAAAATCTTGGTAAGACTTTTGATCTAATAACCTTAACTAGTCACTGAAGTGGATCCACATGGGGTAACAGTGCTCTAATTCACTGTGTGAGAGATGCACGAATGCAATTCACACAATTTCATTGCATGACAGATGTCTTTGCCTATGTTTCACACAGAAATTATAGAACAGGACCTAGGGAAGTTCAACCTAACTAATAGTTTTGCAATGTATATTTGTGTTTATAGGTATTGGCAATACAGGAATCAGGCTCTTAAGCAGCCAAAGCTGGGTCCAGTCCTGACCATACTCATTCTCTTCTACGACAGGGACTTGATGAGATGGGCTTTGTACCCAGAGGGATCTCTATTGGAGAAGACTTCCCCTCATAGTTTATTAAATTAGTGATTATTTCATAAAACACAATAGATTTTAAAATAGAGAGGTTCAAGTAAGCTCCTAAAGCTCTGTTTTTACATACTGCTGAGATCTTCTAAGGGCTTCCTGCTACTGAAGGAGGAAGTCTCTTTTCCTTTGTTCTTTGTCCTGCCTGGTCCCCCCTTCCCTGCCCCCCTTCCCAACCCCACCAACTCTGCTACTTTAGTCCCTGCTTCTGGCCTCCATCCCTTAAACTGCTTCTGATACTCAAAAAACATCTTGTGTGTTCTAACTCATTAACACAGTAGAAAACCATCCCATTTTTTTTTCCTGTGATTGTTTCAGTCACTTCAGTTTTACACACTATTAGTACACAGTCCTGGTACTAGTTTCCCCTCTTACTGTTGTTTATTTACTGTATTTATGTCACAAACAGGAAGCAACAATTTACAGGAACTATTATTGTTGGCTAACATTCATCCACAAACTTTCTGAAAGTATTCACAAGAAGTTTGTTTTGCTTATCTACAGGAAACATCTTGAGTAATAATATGGTAATCTCAGGCACCAAAGAAACAAACACCAAGTAAATGAGGGCAAAAAAACATGTATCAACCCATTCTTTTCAGCCAAACAACTAAATGCAGGTTTCAGGAAAATAAAATGTCTCTTTGCCCTCCAGTGAAAGCACTCTATTAAATCTGGGGCTACATCTGCCTATAAGCTTAGATGTAGACAATGGGATTGTCTGATGCTGACAGCACTTACCATGTGTGATGACCTGCCTGCATACATGAGAGAACACATTCTGAACACTCTGAGCTGGGTATCTGCAAAAAATGGCTGACACAGGGTACATGGGCATGATACTTCTTGTGCATAAAGCTGGTGCCCTTCTGCACACTCTGACCCTCTATCTGCTTACTTAGCTGTACTGCAGAACCTGACAGGTAGAAAGCCACCTTCTTTTGGAACAAAATCACCATTCTCTGGACAATCTAGGTTAAGCTATCCAGAAAATTAATACTATTGTTCCATGCTGTTCATTTGGACTCTGAACTCTATTGGTTTATGAATGACTATTCTGAGTGACTTAACACTAATGTTATTTGAAATAGAGCCTGTTAAACTGTAGTGATTCTTTCCCAAGTGGCATTCAGGACAGAGATGTAAACAGACAAGAAAAAATCATAGCATACCTTGGTACCTAGTTTTAGCTGGTGTGCATAAAGATCACGGGAGTATGGGCTGTCAGAAGTTTTGCTGCTGTGAAAGATAAACACTGTTTTGTTTAATTTCTAAATCTGGGGATTGCAAACAGTAGTTTGCACCGTTCATTCCAACCATTAGCATGTGTATTCTATAGTAACGCTAGCTGCAGAGATGCCTGTCTTCCACATCCACATTTTAATTTTACAGACCTACAGCTAACCTGCAAGAAATAGGCATCATCGTCTTAGAAAAAGCTTGGTTACTGAAAGAGATCTGCTGTATCCAGAGGGCACCTCCTGCTTCTACCTAGGCTTTAGTTCTGCTTCACAAACCTTCTCCCTCCCCTTCTAAATCATCCCATAGAACATCATCTTCTTTGTTCCAAGAAAGTCTTCTCCTAGTTCTATGTGTCTCTTTTGCAGTTCAAGACCAGCTGTGGTCTGTGAAGCTCAGTTTTTTATTTCAATACTTTGGGCACCTCAAGTTTGATGAGGTCGATCCAGCCTATTAATGTTCTTCCAAAAAAAGAAAGGTATTAAAGTTTTATTCCCTAATAAATGACCATAGGGCCACAGATGTTCATAGTAAATACCCACCCCTTACAAATCACCTCCACAACTGATCTTGCAGTTACTAAGAGTCATCACTGGCACAGGAGGAGCAGATCATGTTTAACAGGGGTATCATCTGGTCAGCGCAGGGATTCTTGCACTGTTATCAGTTACCCTGAACTTAACCCCTTTGCATAAATGGAATCAGACTAGTATCTTCCATGCTTAATTAAATTAGGTTTACACAAAACCAAATAATATATCTTATATTAGATTGCTCTGCAAAATGTAAGGCTGAAAAAAAGCGTATTGATTTAAATGATGCGATAGACGAAGCTCTGTATCAATGCAGTTTCATTTCGCTTCAGGAAGGCCACCTGGGGTACATACACAGGTCTGCTTTCAATAAACAGGTTATTAAGGTTTGGCTATAAGATTTGTATGCAATTTCTTAAGGAGTGTTAAATTAAGGACTGTGACTATTAAAAGTCTAATTTTAGTAACATTTCTAACATTTACTCTGATACTCTTTATGAGATGCAGAGAACATATAATAAATGGTGGTATATCTGAATAGTTACCTGGCATCCAAGTCTAGGGCATCAGAATTCAGGACTTTGGAGTTCACCCTGGCTTGCTGTTTCATTACACTTTCATGTTCCTCAGGCACAGATAATAATAAGAAACATAAAAAATTTAGTTCACTGTTTTAAGAAAGCCATTATCAAATCGATTATTATTATAACGCTATAGAGTATTATGTTTTGTCACAATAGGATGAACTGAGGCAGGAGAAAAGTTGTAGGGGGATTTTCCTTACCTCCTTATTATGAACACAGTAGTTCAAGAGGGCATCACAGAAATGCTGTCCTATTGACTCGAAGTCTTTCACATCGAAATGAGTGCTTTGTCTGCAGCCTGCAGCATCAATAGGAGCAAGACAGAAATGAAAATGTCAGCAATCCTACTAGGTAACTGTGATATTTCAAGGTGGTGGTTGACTGCAAATTCACTGACAGACGCTAGACAGGTTGTAGTTTTATACAAATGGTATTATAGATCATTATTCTGCATTTATGAACAAATCTATCCACTCAGAGGGGGTAAGGCATAGTTAATTGATTCCCTAATCCAAAATTCCTAAAAATACAACTGGCTTTAGTTACAGCTTTTAATTTGCCACCCAATAACGTTGTTTCATGATATATATGCAATAATGCTACTGGTGATAGAACACCAAAAAAAAAAAAAAAAAAAAAAAAAGTCCCT
>NDXB01009801.1:232834-251475 GCA_002631895.1 Agapornis roseicollis
AAAAAAAAAAAAAAAAAAAAAAGGAAAAAAACATGAAAAAACACATTTTTTTCCCATGAAAAAACAGAAGTAAAGGTCTTGTTTGATTATTCCTACTAAATAGCTACAGGGAATTGTCTTACCCAACTTAGAGCCACAGACAGACGCTTCCAAAGTGTAGCTGTTGTTGATGCCCATCTTCCACATCACCACTCGGCCTGTGCCTTCTTTGCTCTTTAGTACTCTGAAACTGCAGTCTGGAAGTGAGAACTTAAAGACAGGTACAGCATTAGCCATTGAGGTAAACAGAAAAAATGCAATAATTAAATTTTAATCCTGCAAGGCTTTTTAACAATTTATCTACCAGGCAAACAATCAATCTGAAGCTCACAACCACCTCATTATGGATAGCTGAAGAAAACAGCATTAGTTATAAGCATGCAATGACATCTAGTAGTTCAGTTTGTGTGCTGTTTATACCTGAGCCTTTGCAACCTTTCTTGTCCAAAAGCAGCTTACTGCAGTCAGATTTTGCCACAAAATGATGTATTTCAAGAGCCTTGATTTCCTACTAAACTTCCCCTCAATTGAAATAGCTTACACAGTATGATTTTGACACATTTTTCAACAGAAGTTTTCAAACGGATTAATCTGGAAAAGCATTTTATCTTCTTTAGTTTCTTATTTACTTACTTGTTTGTTTTTAATTCTACAATGTATTTTAAAAATACATCTATAAATACACAATATTTAATGTTAGGTTTTGATGTGTTAAAGCAATGTTGCTTTGACATTGTGATTTGGGTTGGTTTTCTCCTTTATTCTTTAAAAAAAAATACCTTTACAAAATGCTAACTTTATGTCTCAATTCAGCACGATACATTTTTAATTGCTGGAATTTCAAAGAAGCTAAAACTTCATACTCCGACTATTTCTCGTTTTAGCCAATTGAAGATTATTTCACTAGGTGAAATATGGTCTTTTATTAAATGTGATATCCTAACAAAAAATTAGGGATGCCAGGTGGTGCTTGAATTTTGAGGCAAAATTCTAGCGAGACTTCTGCTCACCTTATCTGGGCAGCTCTTGCTCAGCAGGAGTGGGAAGACACGTGGATGCACATATGGTGCTTTTGCCTGGGGCCTTCTCTCACAACCATACATGAAGACATTTTGTTTCCTGTTGTGACCATGGATGTCACAATACATAAAAACATCACGTTCCCCCATCACTCTGTAATACATGACAACAGAGAATAGTGGTTCAGCTTTTTTTCTTCTCCATCTCAGAAACTAGTCTGAGCTAGTATGTTTCACTGAAGCTCATTTGTAACCTAAAGAACAAGAAATCAATGCAAGTTCCATATTCTGAGCTCTAACTTAAACCCTCAGTGTTGCTAGATTAGAGCCAAACTACTCAGTTTCTTCTGAAAAAACCCACTTGTCACTGCACAGATGTCAGATATAAGTGTATGCATCATCAGGCTTTGTCCATGTGTTTGTTCTTACTCCCATGCTCAGTTATATACATTCAGCTCTTTAGATGTATACATGATCATATTGTACAACTGAAATCTACTATTCTTATCTGCTGCTCTTTCAGTATTGTATGTGTTGAACGAAAAATGCTGTACTATTATGAGACTGAATGACTACTCCTTCCTTTATCAAACTGGAGACATCAATTTTTTTGATGTGCTAAGATTCTGCAATATATTCTTGCTTAACTACTGAAAGAAAATTTTCAGGTAGACACACTGAGATTTAGCAACCCATATCCCCAGTGCCCAATCTGTGTTGAAGCAGAGCTCTCCAGGGAAGATGTGATGGCACAACACTGTGTTACCTGAGGCTTTATTCTAGGCAGGAGTTGGAGATCCATGGTGGAACTAAGAAGGAAACAGTAATAATCATGTCTGTTGCAGCTGACAGTAGCTGAATATGAGGCTAAGGGTCAGCAGCACTTCAGCAGACACTATTAATGTTAATTATGGGGCACTCACAAGTGCAGGCTTTCTCCATATAGCAAGACAGAGAGAGGAACTGTTGTGGAAAATAAGGAGAGGCACAGTGCTCGTTCCCTGAAAGCTAGGGATCCACATGCCAAAACAATAATTTGGAAGAACACAGATCTTACCTTAAACATGCTGGAACTAGATGAAAAAAGGCCTGTTTGTATTAATTTGTTATGGAAGTTAAACCAGAGGGCTTTAGTTTACTATCTGAAGCTTTAGTTTAATAACCAAAGGTTTAGTTTTATAGCCAGAGTATCAATGTCCCTGTAACTGTAAGTCTGCATAAGAAATCAAATGTATTTGTAGCAAAACATACAGCAAACTTGGCAATCTTTGCTGTCAAATAGACATCTGGGATCTATTCTGAACCTAACTTAATTCTGTGACAGGGTTGTATGTGAGAAAAAAAGAAAATTAAGACATAAGGAATTTGCTAAGTAGATTCTGGCAGAGGATAGTGGAGAGAAACATACTAAAAATGTTTTGAAAAGGACTCTTACTTTGGAGATAGAACTTATCAGCAGGAATGGAGAAAGTATGTTAAAGGAAAATCTGTACGATACCGAAGGAAAAACTAACCCACTCTGAAATGCAATTGAAGGTAAACAAAACAGTCAGAAAGGTTGGAGTACAGGGCAAAGATGTAAAAAAACCCAAAACAATAGGGACACAGAGAAGTCACAGTAACAAAGAGACAGCAGAAAGGTAAATCATCTATTCTAAAGGGAAAGAAAATGCGGTTACCTTTTGATCATTTTCCTGGTATACCAGATGGAAGGATAGAATTTCTTCCTATTAGATTTGTATTTGCGGTTCAAGTCCTGACCTGCTAAAGAGCAGCGGTGATTTCCCACAATCACACCATCTGGATTCAACATGGGTACTACTTTGAAGACAAAATTGTCCCGCAGGAGTTGAGCTTTGCCTGAATCGCCAAGAATGTAATCCAGAAAGCCCTTCATTATCCAGGAACTGTTAGTTTCTCCTGGATGCACCCTTGCAGTTAGTATCACAGCCTTCCTCTTAGTGTCCTTGTCACTTTTAGATAGGTTGGTGATAGTTAGAGCATACACTGTGTTTCCTGCCAGTGAATGGCACAAGGTATGAATCTTGCAGAATTTGGATTTCACTGGATCTTTAGAGATGTCCACCAGGTACTCCTGCAGGTTGGAGTAGGTGTAAGGATAGCAATGGGCGAAGTAGCAGGTATCTTTGTCATAAGGGAATTGGAATGTCCAAGTGAGTGAGAAATACTGACATCCATCTTGGCCCACATTGGTTTTATAATATTTGATATCATTTCCAGTCCTTCGCCAGCCAACCTTGTGTTCCTTAGCATCAGCTTCTGAGTACAACAGTGGCCGCAAGCCACATTTATATAGGCTGTTCCGCTTGGTAAAGTTGACAATAGTGAAGCGATATGGCATCCCTGCCTGCGTATTGCTTACTTGGAAGTAGTACCATTGAGTGTGTCTGCTTGTGTAGAGGTCAGTGCGCAGGGTCAGCTGATACTCAAATTCATTGCTTATGGGCAGAAAGAAGACAAAGAGTTGTGATGCTGGTTAGTAATGTAGCATGATACAGTGTCAAATAATGTGGACTGCCATGAAAAAACACTCTGCAGTGAACCACATGCGAGTCAAATTTACACTGTCATGAATCAAAGTCTATGCAGCTGCCCGGAAAAGATGCCTAATTGCACCAAGTGTGTCAATAATGCAACTGCTGCCTTCATTAGGACTTTAATAATAATTAGGACTTCTAAAAACATTCTCTACACTGTACTTTAAGAGGAGGTGTTTAAGAAAAGGTTTGTGTGGGTGATTCTCACCTATAGAAAACGTTCAGTGCTATGGAATGGCTAGCAGACCATTTCAAGTGAAGGCTACCTGAAACTACTTTTGAAGCTTATTTAACTAATGCAAGAACAATTTACAAACCCAGAGTAACACATCCTGCCCAGACACTGATAGCAGTCTGCTGATAATAACTACATTGTAATAAAGGCCAAAAAAAGATCAGAAACTTACACTTTGACTACCTTCTGCAAATTCCCACTCTCAAACCGTGCTTCAAAGATCAATGTGTTATCCCTTTCTTGAGGGAGGATCTGCTTCAGGGAGTGGAGATCTTTCACTTGGGAATACATAAAGCAGGAGTTTTTGTCAGCTAGGGGAAGGAGCAGAGCAGATGTCTTTGAGTAATTTTCAGAAATACCTGCATCCTTCTGAAAATTCCTTCTAGCAACAGACAACTGCAACTTCAAAGCTGAACTCTGACGCTTGGGTTAGGGCTAGCTCAGGGTAAAGGAGCTGAAAACTGAAGGTATTCCAAGCTGAAACAATGTACTCTGTGTTTCAGACTGGTGATATCAAACCATATGTTTATCTGCCAGAAGTATCCCTAGTTCATAACTTTCTAACTGAAGGATTTTTACTGGCAGTGGGGCACTGACTGACAGACTTTTGTGTTCTCAGCTCCTGCATTCTTGCTTCTATCTCCTTGCAGCTGGATCCACCTGGGGAGAAACTGTTGCCTTACCATGCTGCCAAGTAAGGGAGACTGACCCTGTAAAATAAGGTAGGGTTAGAGTTGTACAGCAGTCCTTGTTCAGATCAGAGCTGTGTTTGCCATTGCTTGTCTGAGGCTGTGCTAGAGATTTATTCTGCAGCAGTCTTATTCTCTCCTGTAGTCTTACTAAAGCTCTGGCAGAACTTACAGTACAGTGAAAGTCAAGATTCCTATATGTCATTCTTTTTATTCTTTGAATCACTGTTGCCATATACAAAAGATACATAAATATCTTTTGTATATGGCAACAGTGATTCAAGTAATACAGCCATATTCAGTGTATTGTTCTCCATGACTGAAGTTAACTAGAAACCCACAGGTGTCTTCATTATAGAAGGGCTGTTAACTTTGCTAGCTGGGATACCTACTTGAATAATTAATTTCTGTTTAACTGAAATTCCACTCACAGTTTCTCTATCCTTCCCTTCCTCTTCAAGCTCTTCTTTAACATCAAGGAAGAAACATGTTTCAGTAGTTAATCCACTAAAAGTGTTTCTGGAAACACAGACTCATAAAATGGTTAGGGTTGGAAGGGACATTAAAGCTCATCCAGTTCCAACCCCCTGACATGAGCAGGGACACCTTTCACTAGACCAAGTCTTGCTCCAAGCCCCATCCAACCTGGTCTTGAACATTGCCAGGGATGTGGTACCCACAGCTTCTCTGGGCAGCCTGTTCCAGTGTATCAGTCATCTGTAACAGTCACATTTTATAGAAAGAAATGCATGTACAAAACCTGAGATCTCTATCATGGTATTTTATGTAAATTTCATTAATGAAGTCTGGGAATCATTATACCAAAATATATACTTTGCTGGAGAATTGGACAGGCCAGAATAAGAATCACTTCCAGCTGCCTGTGCATAAAGTCCAAGTTAGTAAAAAGGGGCACGGAAAGCTGCATTTTTAAAGAACAGCAACTAAAGGACCATGACAGAAATCACTGTCCTTGTTTGCAAAAATGTGGGGAACTGGAAGTCAAGGTGTTCCTCCACATCTTATTCCTGGCAATACGTTAGCAGGTCCAGTGCAGAAGACAGAGGTTCCTTCCTCATCACACAGTAGGTACCAGTTTTCTTGGCCACTAAATGTAGCAACCTACTAGTGACAGGTAATACAGCCATACTGCATAAGTAGCTAATTTAGCTAATTTCTAAATAAACACGACATCAAAAGGCATCAATGCTTTTCAGTATATTGCAAGCTTTTACTAACTGTGTTGACCTCAAGAAAGATACCAGCTCCCCTTCAGTAGTGTGCTTCTGAAAATTTTATGGCCACATCTAGTTACTCTAGGATTGTAAAACTACTATCACCCTTTCTATGTAGGATTAGCTCAGAAACAAAATCAGCAACTGACAGAAGTTCTGAGTTCTCCAAGTCATCTGTACCAACTTAGCATACACATGAAAGAATAACTAACTCTGACAATCAACTGGTGATGATGGAATAAGGCAACCAACTCCTTCCAATTCTGTCTGATTAATCCCTGCTGGGCTTAGGAGCCTGTAATCAAGCACTTACCCAGTCTGGACAGATTTTGTTTATGTCTTGGCAAAACCACTATAGCAAATAGGATAACAAAACATTTTCCCAACACAGTCTTTAGTGTTGATCCTGCAGTTACACAGCTCTCATCTTTTTCACGTTCTCTTTTGGTTGTTATCTTTCTCCATTCCTGTTTTCATAACAAACTCATTTCAGTCTGCTTCGTAGTGTTATTCACTGAGAACAATTGTTTGAGCTGAGCTGGACTTCTGAGATAATTAACAGTATGACCCAAACTTATGGATGATGAGCCAGCTGTATAACTACGTAACTCACTTCCTTCGCTATCTATAGGAAAAATAAATTTATTCCAAAGTGCTTTAAAATAACAGTAGAAAATCAGATTGATTTCATCAGGCTTTAAATTAGGTTCATAAAGGAGATCAAAGCAGGTGCTTCATTGGTCTACAGCTGACATTAAGTTTCTCAGAGTGTTCCCACCTTCTAGATAAATCACAGTGCCTTTGTCAGGCGTTTGGCATGATGGCATCATCTCCAAACGTGTTGTAGTGTACAATGGCTCAGAGTTAGTGGGTATCCAATCTGAAAAAAGAAGAGACACACAAAAAGATAACGAGCAGGAAGACTGTATGAGAGTCTTTATAATATGAAGGACACACCAAGAAGCAGTTAATCTTATTTATACCAGTTGCACACAAATGAATAGGGAAGCCCCCTTTTAAGCCTAAATTTTTGCACCTGTGAACAAGTCTTCACTATAACTCTAAATAAAAATACACATTGATCTGTGCATGGACCAACTTTTGTTGCGCAAACTTACCTCTTCCCTGTACAGCTTGCTTATTATAGATGAGACTGATAATGGTGAACATTAGACAGCACTGGTACTGTTAGGAAAGCAGATGCCCTAGCTACGAAGTCCCTGACTGCTGACAAGACTGACAGCAGATGCTGCATGGCTATAATGCAGTGCCCCCATGTAACTCACATGACATCTACCTAGCATTGTCAAACATCTTTTGAACACTGATTCATTCTGACAGTAGGCCTTTTCTCACTGTAATACTCACAGTAGTCCTGTCCCATTCCATTCAAGATACCGGGATCTAGTTTCAAAGGCAAAAGAATCAGGGCACAACTGTCTCCATCTCACTTCTGCATTTCCATTTCTACTGATTACTTCCAAACTGCAATTGGTTGTATCTAAAAGCACACGGGCTGCTCAAGTCTTCACTGTCCCAAAGTAGTCTTGCTGTATGACTTTTATACAGACTGCATAAAAGCAGTTATTAGCTTATGTTCATATTTTACTATATGGCCCTGCAATACAGTACTGATATTGCTAGTAACAGCACATGAGACTTGTAACAATTTGAATTTGTAAGACCTCAGGACTCAGGCTTGTTGAATTTGCTCTGTCTGAACTTTTCTTTACCTGCCTGCATCTTTGTTTCACTTAATTTAGCTGTGACGGCAATTTTTCTAATTGACCAGGTATGTATGGCTAGTTTGCTTTATTTTCTTTACCTTTGCATGGTACAACCATAGGCTTATACAGACAGCAGTAACAAGAAGTTGTTTTGTGTAGAAATGCAGACCCAGAGCTGGACAAAATTTGCTTTAGGTGCAATAAAGAGAACTAGGAGATAACATCTCACATATGTAAAGAACACTGTATATGGTAAATTCAGACATAACATAGAGCTGCAGACTGATGAAGAAAGAGAAAGATGTAAGACTGAGCCTGCAAACATAAATGATCCCAGAGTTGTCTGCATCCTAGAATAAGGAAGAAGATATCATCATTGTATTTCCCCCAGCAAAAGACTCCAGAGGCTGACAATTCTGAATGAATAGCTTCTTGCTTCCACCCAAAGGAAACCTCTACAATGAAACTGCTGGCCACAGGAACAGAAGGAGCAGTGAAAAGAAAGCCAGAAGGGTGTGAGTGAAGCATACATACAACATTTTAAACTACATTATTATTTTTCTGTTCTCTGTAGCAATCAGATCTGGACTAATAATGATTTGTTTTTTAAGATTTCACTTAAACTGACAAATTCTTGGTGTGCTTCCCCTTTGCCCATACACAAGATTTTAAGCATAGCTCAATAACTTACCAATGTGCTGAATTCTGTCTCTGATGACTTCACAATGGTGTGGCCAGTACACTAGAGAAAACTGGCTGGCAGTTGACAAGTCCTCCAGATTCTGAGGCTCCCCAGGTTGCGGTACCATTGCCTCTGAGTCAGATGGTAACAGAATCTGTTCTGCCATTGGAAGAAGATGAGCACAAACAGAATCTATAAGAAAAGAACCCTCACATCAGTCTCTATTGCTCTTCCAAGTGGAACCAGGCTGCAGAGATTATCTACATGAAAAATAACATAACTAAGCATGACACAATAAAATTACATCCCACTAAAATGGAAATATAATGCTCCATCCTGTCATTATGCTCCATATCTTAAAATCACACAGAATTTAAAAATAGTGTTGAATGAACAGTTAATTCATTAAACCACAAAGCACATCAAGCATCCAACTACTGCACGGAATACCTTACTTGGGTTCTTATAGAAAATGTTGGCACCTTTTATTATTACTGCTTTATTACTAGTGTGTTATGGTAATGCTTACAACCTCAACACCTGAGTCCAAATCTGTACTGTGCAATATTATACAAATAACAAAGCTTATTCCTACCAAACTTATTACACAGCATGTGTGTAACAACAAGATAGTACTGGCTAGCACAGCAGGAAAGGTAACAATCTGATGCTATCAAATTCTAAAGCAATAGAGCCATTTGGAGGAGGTGGAGGATTATTTTGCTCGTCAGTGAGGAATTTTTGAAAGTTGTGAGAAGCCACTTGAGTGAAAACATGACAGGCAGAGAAAAAGCTTTGGAAAACATCTAGTAATCAGATGATTAGGACTGAGGTGTTGTGCAGTGACCTCAGCGCTGCCTAAAGTTAATAACTTTTCTTTGTCATAGGTATGAAAAGATCCCTTTTCAAAGCATTCCCTGTCCTTCCTTCTATCTGCTTATAGTAGGCCAAATGATAAGAGTTTGGTTCCATGGCAAGTTTTCTGTATTTGCTTCATGTCTGAATCACAGCACCCATAAGATCAATGCTATCAGAAAAAAAAAAATCTCATCAGCTTTAGACCTAGTTTCTAGATCCAATTCTCCTCACAATAAATGGAAGAATGTAGAAAGAGCTTCACCTGAAAGATCTGGTTTAGATGGCATCATGTGTGAAAAGTAAGGAAAAACCTAGACCTATTTTTAAACTCCAGTGGATACCCAACTCTAACGGATATCTGGCCGCTATAATGCAAATCAGTAACTGGTGATCAAGGGCATACTGCAAGATGGAACTAAGATAACTACTTACCTAAGATCAATAAAGTGTGACTAGACCTACCTCCAGATTTCTTTAGAGCTTGACAGTTATGTGAAAACTCGTATTTTTCTCCTTCCCCTTCCTTGCACCCTGTGGTCTTACAGAAAAAATGTAATGGGATAACTGAAAGGGTCTCAGCCTGTAAAAACAGCACATTGCTGACTGTCTTCTGTCACAAGCGAGTTAGGGGGCTCTTCATCCTAAAAAAGAAACAAAAAATAGTAAAATAAAGTCAGAAGTCCGCAGTAGGACAGCGTGCAATTGTCTACTGTCAAAGAGAACAGCTGCCTCTGTTTTATTTTGGCTTATGGTCAGAGTAAGAATTAGGCCACATCTGCATGGTCATTATTCCTGTCCACTGCTCAAGGACTTCTGGACCCTTCCCCTTGTCCTTTTTTGTTTCCCCAGTGCATCTCTCATGCAGTACCAGTATCCCTACTGTTGTGTGAAAAGCTAAAGCAGCAAAGTGATAGAAGGAAAAAATGTTTGGTTTTCAGTTGCATTAATTAACCCTCTGACCCCACTCATCAAACAAGCCTAAGAGTATGAGAGGTGAAGGAAATCAACAGCTACGATAGCCCTTCTGGTGGCAGCTGAGATACATGTCACTATTATCCAAAAGCCATAGTGACTACATGAACTTGATGCTGGGGAACTGAGGCATAACACTTGGCAAAACTTAAAAAGGCACAGCTCTGCAGCCAAGGTGCATGGGAGCCATGAAAAGCAATCAGCTACCCTGTGTTAAGTTTGAAGCACATTGGCAAGGTAGCACTGAAACAACAGTGCTTGTCCCCTTCACTGCACTTAACAGAACTTTTATTTTCTGGGGTTTCAATCTAGTCCCCCTTTATAAACACCATATTCAATCAAGATCCAAATTTCCTTCCTGAAATACGAATTTGGGGAACACCAAATGCATTTCACAGCTAGTAAAAATACTATTTACTGCTCCAATGTACATTCACCACATTTGCAAACATAATACAGGGTTCCTAAAAGCCTAGCACACCACCTGATCAGGAGCTTGATTTTTATGAATGTGATATTCAGCAAGGTCCCCAAATTTAGTTTACAGTCAAATGTGCTCTGCAATGCATTCCGGGTGCTTGTAGAAAGGGTCTGTTACCTGAGCTACTTACTGATTTTCTCATAAGGTGCAGCTGGGTCTAATTATGCCTAACTTACCCACGACCTGGGACCACCTCAAAGGGGGACCAATGGGACTTAACTAAACTGCCTTCCTGACGGAGAGGCTCTCCCGAGCCCGTCCCGCTGGCCGCCGTCTTGGAGAGAGGCTCAGGCAGCGGGACGGGTCATACCGGCGAGCGGTTCCGCTGCGAGCCCTGCCTCCGAGGGACGGCCACGTCCCCCCGTCGGCAGTGGCCGCAGTCTGCCGCATCCGAGACAGAGCGCGCAGGGCAGCCGCGCAACCGCCCGCATCACCCGCCCCGCTGTCGCGGGAGGTCAGTGCGAGCCCGGCGGAGCGCCGAGCGTGTGCCCGCTATGGCGGGTGGCGCGGGGAGCCGTGCCGGCGGAGCGGTGTTACAGAAACAGAATCAACCGAGTTGGAAAAGGCCTTTAAGGTCATCAAGTCCAGCCGTTCCCCCCGCGCTGCCCAGTCCATCGCTAAACCGTGTCATCAAAGGCCTCGTGTGCATGGTTTATGAATGCTTCCAGGGATGGGGATTCCACCACTTTGGAAGCCTGTTCCAAGGAAAATGCCTGAGTACTGTTTCAGTGAAGGTAGGTTTTCCTAATACCCAGCCTAAGCCTCCCCTAGCTCAGATAGAGGCTACTTCCTTTTCTATTGCTTGTTACTTGGCAGAGGAGACCAACACCTTTCCATTCTCCTTTCAGGCACTTGGAGGGAGAGATAAGGTTCCCACCTGAGCCTTCTCTTCTCCAGACTGAACACCCCCAGTTCCCCCAGCTGTTCCTCATCTGACTTGTGCTCCAGACCCTTCACCAGCTCCATTGCCCTTCTCTGGACCTGCTCCAGCACCTCTATGTCTCTCTTGTAGTGAGGGTCCCAGAACTGAACGCAGCATTTGCGGTGTGGCCTCACCAGTCTTTAGTACAGGGGGATGCTCGGTGCCCTGGCCTTGCTGGCCACACCAGTGCTGATACAGGCCAGGATGTTAGTGGCCTTCTTGGCCTCCTGGGCAAAAGCTAGCCCTTGTTGAGTAGCTGTCAGTCAGCAGCCCCAGGTTCTTTTCCTCTGAGCAGCTTTCCAGACACTCTTCCCCAACCCTGGAGTGTTGTATGGGGCTGTTGTGGCCCAAGTGCAGGACCCGGCACTTTGCTTTGTTGGCCCCTGCCTCTGGGTAGCTGGGCAGCAGGGGCTGAGTGGCAGGGTTGTGCTGCTGTGTCCACCCCTAACAAGTGCAGGGTGTGGGCACAGCCACCCCAATTTGGCCCTGCACACAGGGTGGCAGAAGCTGTGTAATGGCTTCTCTGTGCCTGCAAGGGTCTGCTAGTGGCTTGGGCTGTGAGAGGTAGATGGGCCTGTGCCTCCTTGTTACATCTAAACCTTAGACCTTCTAAATCAGGGAACACAGGCAGCATGAGACACTTCAGTGAAGTAAATACCATGTTGACAAACCCTGTGCACTTGCATCAGTAAGGCAACACCTCTGGTACCAATCTGTTAGGTGGCAGTACCTACACCCTGACCCAATGGCTAAAGAGAGGAGCAAAGGACCAACAGAAAGGGGAATTTAGAGAGTAGTTCAGGAGTAACTGTGATGTTGGAGGTTGCAGGCACTTAAGCAAACTAGCTGGACTCCCTCAGCTTCCTCTGTTATCCATGAAGGCAGCTACACTCAAAGAACAATCCAGAGAGGGACCGATGGCTAAAATAGGAGTCCAAATAGGTTGAGTGTGAATATTCATCCTCAGTATTCCTGTGAATTAGGGGCAGGCCTGACTGCCCAGCACCCTGAACCTTGGCCAAAGCAAGTCACAAAGGTGGCATGCAGTCACAGAAGGGACTGTGACTGATAACCATACTCTTCCACTGAGCACGAGAGAGTTTGAGCCTTCCTCTTAGAGCAGAGAAAAACACCCCAACAACAAAACAGAATGCAACTTCTGCGTCTCGCTCATTCATTCATCCATCCATTCATTCATTCATTTGTTCATTCATTCGTTCATTTTGCATGCCATGGTTATCCTTTAAATCTTTGTAAAATAAGAAAACTGTGTGAATTTAAATAGTAGGAAGTACTTTGTATGTAGGTGGCTGCAGTAAGTGCAGCAGCAGTAGCAGCTGCTCCACACTGCTTTGGTGCCTGGATTTGATGTTAATGACTATGAAAAGCTCTTTGTAATAGATCAGTTTGACTAGTTTTACTCTTGTTCTAGATGTTCATCTTCAAAGCAGGTATGAATCTCTCCAACATTCAGTACAGACAAACAGATACTTTGGTTTTTATAGGAAACCAAACATTTAAAACCATTCTTCAGCGTAGTGGAAATCATGCATCTTTGTCCGCTAGCATCTTTAGATGTGCCTTAATGCCTTTTAGAGGGGCATTCTTATACCAATTGTAGGAATATACTCCTGCTGAAGCTGGTTTGGACATTTTCTCATGCTAATAAAATTGTTAAAATACTTGGATTTTCCTGTGTTATGTTCCAACTGCATTTAGCCAGTGAATGCTAGTGACATATACTACTGCATGCTACTGAAAGTGTACACTACTTTTACAGATCCGTGGTCTTTTGGTCAGTGATAAACTAGTTGATTCAAAAGGTTAGTTGCTATTAAACTGAAGTTGCTGGGGAAGAGTGGAGGCATATAAGGGTGGACTCTTTCCATGTCCATTAGAGGCCATGCTGACAGCTCATAGTCATCTCATGAGGTAATGTTAACCCATTGCAAATGCTGTTTCTGTTACCTTCCATCATTCTTTGCTTTGTTTGCTACAGGTTGTTGCAAACTTGTGGAGCATTGAACTGTCTTTTACTCTTTTTATTTGTACATCCACTGATAAATCTTTTTAAATATAAATTACATTGGGAATGGGAGGAGTCCCAGTATGCTCATCTGAAATGCAGGAAACACCTGTATATACCAGCTCATTTAGACTGAGTTGCTGCATATATAGAGATTGATACATATATAGACGGACACAACCAATACATGGTGTTGGCTATTTTTGTGTGGACAGGCTGTCTGACAACGGACATTCTGTGAGCAATCCAGAGGCCTTGGTGTAAGGCAGCCTGCCTGAGAACAGAAATGGAGTCGAGATAAACTGAAGGCCATGGATTAGGGAGGAAAAGAAACACCACCTGTAAGAACTCAGAGGCAGGCGGAGGAGAGGGGGAGCTGGGAAGTTCTGGGGCTCTTGTTCCCAGGATGGTGTTATCCAAACCTAGCATTGTTAAGGGTTAAGGTGCCCAATCAACAATTGCCAAATCCATGTAGCTGTGCTAAGAATCTCTATATAAGGTTGACACTTTGTCTAATAAAATGGCATTCGCTTGATCACATTGATCGCCTCAGCATTGTCCGTGACTCCCGTGTCAACGTTTTTGTGAGCAGTGAACAGTAATAATTTTCAAGAGTATAGAGTTGAACAACTTCACTGAAGTTTGTGATACTGTAAGGGTCAATTCAAAGGCAGAATGAAGCTCTAAAATGATCAGTGAAATGCTTATGGGTGTTCTAGTTGACAGAGTGATTAACTAGTTCTACTCCAAAGTCACTGGAGGAATTTGAAGACTGCTGCCCATTCTTCTGTCTCTTGCTTCAGTCCCAGTTCCTGAAGTTTTCTGATATAACAGGTGCTTCCAAGATACCCAAATGAGAGTCAGTTGATCACCATCTGGAAGGCAATAAGAAGCTCACTCTAGAAAATTAATGTGAATCAGAACATGAATCCCACTCCTGCTCTGCAGCAGGATAGGAATATACAGATATTACTACATCTCATCTCAGAAAGGAAACAGAAACTTGATATTCAGGTCCTTGCTGGCAATCGGGCAGGCCTTTAGTGGTTGATACCACTACGCATAAAAGGTATCAGAGTGGTACATTTCCTTTTGTTATTTCTGGGAACTGGATTAAGTATGAGGACTGCTGCAACACTTCATCTCAATCCCCCTGCCCTCCTACCTGAAATGGAGAAGGAGCTATAGTCTTACAGAGGTGTAGCCAACAGGTAAAGCACATCCTGACCCGCACTGCATCCCTCTGATTCTAGTGACTTTGAGTTGCAGAATATGTGATGACACTCCATGGCAGACCAAAAAAAAAGTTCACTAAAAAGAAATAGCCCTAAACAATAATTCCTTGCTGCCTCATCTTTCAAAACAGGGAGGTGCTGCTTAGTACTAATGTATTAGTGAAATTCTTAGTAGAAGCTGCAATAACCTAGGNAAATATAAATTACATTGGGAATGGGAGGAGTCCCAGTATGCTCATCTGAAATGCAGGAAACACCTGTATATACCAGCTCATTTAGACTGAGTTGCTGCATATATAGAGATTGATACATATATAGACGGACACAACCAATACATGGTGTTGGCTATTTTTGTGTGGACAGGCTGTCTGACAACGGACATTCTGTGAGCAATCCAGAGGCCTTGGTGTAAGGCAGCCTGCCTGAGAACAGAAATGGAGTCGAGATAAACTGAAGGCCATGGATTAGGGAGTAAAAGAAACACCACCTGTAAGAACTCAGAGGCAGGCGGAGGAGAGGGGGAGCTGGGAAGTTCTGGGGCTCTTGTTCCCAGGATGGTGTTATCCAAACCTAGCATTGTTAAGGGTTAAGGTGCCCAATCAACAATTGCCAAATCCATGTAGCTGTGCTAAGAATCTCTATATAAGGTTGACACTTTGTCTAATAAAATGGCATTCGCTTGATCACATTGATCGCCTCAGCATTGTCCGTGACTCCCGTGTCAACGTTTTTGTGAGCAGTGAACAGTAATAATTTTCAAGAGTATAGAGTTGAACAACTTCACTGAAGTTTGTGATACTGTAAGGGTCAATTCAAAGGCAGAATGAAGCTCTAAAATGATCAGTGAAATGCTTATGGGTGTTCTAGTTGACAGAGTGATTAACTAGTTCTACTCCAAAGTCACTGGAGGAATTTGAAGACTGCTGCCCATTCTTCTGTCTCTTGCTTCAGTCCCAGTTCCTGAAGTTTTCTGATATAACAGGTGCTTCCAAGATACCCAAATGAGAGTCAGTTGATCACCATCTGGAAGGCAATAAGAAGCTCACTCTAGAAAATTAATGTGAATCAGAACATGAATCCCACTCCTGCTCTGCAGCAGGATAGGAATATACAGATATTACTACATCTCATCTCAGAAAGGAAACAGAAACTTGATATTCAGGTCCTTGCTGGCAATCGGGCAGGCCTTTAGTGGTTGATACCACTACGCATAAAAGGTATCAGAGTGGTACATTTCCTTTTGTTATTTCTGGGAACTGGATTAAGTATGAGGACTGCTGCAACACTTCATCTCAATCCCCCTGCCCTCCTACCTGAAATGGAGAAGGAGCTATAGTCTTACAGAGGTGTAGCCAACAGGTAAAGCACATCCTGACCCGCACTGCATCCCTCTGATTCTAGTGACTTTGAGTTGCAGAATATGTGATGACACTCCATGGCAGACCAAAAAAAAAGTTCACTAAAAAGAAATAGCCCTAAACAATAATTCCTTGCTGCCTCATCTTTCAAAACAGGGAGGTGCTGCTTAGTACTAATGTATTAGTGAAATTCTTAGTAGAAGCTGCAATAACCTAGGTCTTGCACTTATTATTAAAAATATGACTATAAAAAAACAAGGAAGACAGTCAGTAGCTGTCTTAGCAGTAAAAAGTGAATAAACTTCTCATTAGAAGTTACACTTCCAAATGAAGGCATGTGGTTTAACAGTTCATGTAAGAAACCACCACATGCTATAGCTGCAGGGGTTTTTCAGCTGCTTCTACAGAGCACGGGTAGGTTCATTCTGGAGTGAATCTGTGTTGGCTTCTGTGACGTGTTTTCCACTCTCTGTGCCTGGGCTGTTCAGTCATTAGACCGTGAGAAAGCAGGAGTAAGATAACAAAGTCCATACTCCAGTTAGGCTGCTCAGCCTGTTCTGGTTTTCCTTAGTACAGAATTCTGGTCAGTATATACAGTTGAAAAATGAACCCCCCTGATAGCTCTCAAAAAGGAACTGGTTTTATTAGGAGATGCCCGTGCTGTGTAAACATTTTACTTCCAGCTGCATAACAGGTAAGGAAATAGAGAAAGGGTGAAGCTTACTAAACAGACAAAACCTGTGTGTGTATGTCAGAGAATCAAAAGGAAGACAGCCTAAAGACAAAAAAAATACCCAGTCTTTGTGGTTTCACTCTTTTTGATATGCTACAAAACTTTTCAATGATTTTCATGTCTGTGTGTTGCTTGTTTCTTGCAGTTTTATCTTAAAAGAAGGGAAGAAATAAGAGAAATGTGCTGCTTATAAGTTGGTACAAGTGTATGCTGATAATTGCCATTCCCTGTACAAGTGGATTTGAAAGAAGAGTGCAGTCCTTCTGGGCATCTAAGATGCTGGAAAGTGAAAGTGGATAGAGTTTCTGAAGGGTCTTTGAAGGTTTACACCACTTTACAGTGGACAGGATACCTGATGTCAGATGAAGGGGAAATTGTAGACCTGAATTGTGATGAATCAATGCGTTGTGATTCTATTTGTGATTAAAATCCAGAAAGATTTCAGGCTTCTGTCTCTCTTCAGGATAAAAGTATATAACTACATGTCTTTGTGCAAGCTGATGCATTGCCCTTAGAGCTGTTAAAATAAGCATTTAATTAATTGTAAGTACATTATAGAGTAGAGATTTGTATAATATTTCTTTTCTAGCTAGCCTAAAGTGGACTTTTAGCCTTATACTTCTCTGTGGAAGGGTCACTATATTGATCAAACCATTAATTGCTACCCTTTAAGTTGACATCATCACAAGAGGATGCTTTGGCAAGATCTGTGTCCATGGCTTGCTTTTCATATACTATTGCTTTACAGCAACACTTCTAGTGTTTTCTTTTTCCGATGCTTTAACTCAGCAGGCTCCTATTTCAGCTTTTAATTTCTCCCCTTTGCTTCTGAATCTTAACATCATGATCAATGTCTTGATCTAGGTTATGTGTCTAGATATATACATTACTATGTGTCTAGACTTCTAGTTCTAAAAGCCATGCAGTCAGACAGTAAACAGTTAGCTTGCTCGGTTACTTTCCCTGCAATGTTTTACATGGTGTTTTTGTAGGGATCTAAACTTGCAGAGAAAACAAACCAAGATCCAGGCTTTAATACTGAAAATTCTTCAAGGGCTGAGTTCAGCCTTTTATTCCTGTTCTGTACCACCCCACGTTGTACACTGTAGTTCTGCTGGCTTTGACTCCCTGTGACTGAGAACTGTGCCACTACCTCACATTGGATGTGGTAAGGTCGTATATTCTTCAAGGCATTTTGATCACCATTTATATTCTGGTGTTTAAGATGCTTCCTTCCATTGGAAAAAAATATATGCACTTAAAATTTATACAGCATATTATGGAAAATATAAAAGGCATGGACTTCTTAATGGATTCCTAGCTAGTCCTGACAAAAAGTTCTGTAAAGACTGAAGCAGTGTCCAGTTCCCACAGAATCACTCAGTTGAAAGCTGAGAACAAACCCCTTAGTTTCACTTGCATGATCCCAGGACGAACAAGCTCTGGTGCTCTACAGAGCTGTAACTGAAAGAATTACCTTTTGAATCTTGAAATTATATGGCCCAGAAAAATTTGTTCGTGGCTGTGTTTCTGCCTCCTCGGGAACAATGTATTGTTGCACACTTGTAGTTGTACAGAAATAACGCTAGGGAGCACTGCAAGCTTTGTGGAAGGAAGGGCTCGTCGTGGTCTCATTTGTTAAGAGAAGTGAGCTGAAAAAAACATAGTAAGAGCTGGAGAGCACCAAAAGGGAGCTCCCAGTCTGATGTTGTCCATATGCCTCCGTGCTCCTTTAAATTACCAGAGGGGACACAAATCATTACAGAATCCTAAAACCATCAAATAAATCGGACCTCTGGAAGACCTCTTTTTCTTTTTCATTTTTTTTTTTTTTTTTTTTTTTTTTTTTTTGGTGGACCTTCTTTTTTTTTT
>NDXB01009801.1:252044-296883 GCA_002631895.1 Agapornis roseicollis
TTTTTTTTTTTTTAGGTGCAGCCCTTCCTTTGTGCACTTATTTTTCTTTTCCATAGGGGCACGCAGCCTATTCACTGCACAGCATGTTTTATTGCATGGAATATGGTGCTGCTTTTCCGTGTTTGGATATCTAGCCACTTTTCTGTGGACTGGTGTTGTAGGCTTAACACTATTATATGTTGTCTATGTATTATATGTATGTCTATATACTTTTATACTCTGCGAGTATATGATGCATCAATAATGAGCCTGGCCTACTGAAAAGGGTGCTGTGCTAAGCAACAGGAATGCTGAGCAATCTTCCAGCCTCTGCCGCTGGCCTGCTGAGTGATCTGGGGCAAGTCCTTTTACTTTTGCCTTTCCAACTGTGTCCTAGCAAGAGTGACATGCCCTTCTTTGCTAAGTGCTCTCACACTCACAGGTTAAAATGCTGCTCAAGAGATAACACTTTATAACACATGAGGGTAAGACACAGGGTAGATCTGAAGGAAAGCAAGCTATGCCTGTGTGGCAGAATAGAGGATATCATGGAAGGCCAAAGAAGCAGACTTCACGCTGTAAGTCCACATTGTGCAGTGCTGCACTTTGCTGTAGGGGCACATCCAGCACCATGCATTACAGTCTATTGGTATTGAATCAAGATGTGCTCACTCAGCCACTGGGCTGTGGTCATGCCAGGGAGATCTACAACTGTACCAGCGCCTCTGCTGTGTCTCACCTTGCAAAGACGTCCTCTATTGTCCAAAGCACTAGATGCTGTTGTGCAGACGTATGGTCTGCAGAGAGATACACCACTTTTTCCCCACAAGTCATTCTCCAAGTCACAGATACAGGGTTCCAGAAGACCTTATAACATACCATTCCAGAATGTACCTTACAACATCACCAAGAACATGCTACCTATAGAAGTGGTTCCAGCAGGCTCACTGTTTCAGTCCTTTGAAGGAAAACTAAGTATGTGAGAGTGAAAGAAAGGAGAGAAGGCAATCTGGCAGTGTGCTGGAAGGGGTGTTCACTAGCTCCTTCCTGACATGCTGTCACCAAACTGCTTAGGACACTGAAACATACTCACCCCAACACTGCTTAGCATTGAAAAATGCATCCAAGGGAATCCATGGCACTCAGAAAAATAACCTACACAGGAACATCTTTGAGTATTAACCTGAAATTCAAAGAGTTGACATGCCCTAAAACCATAGAGATGAAACCCATTTCACAGGCTTCAAACCTTATTTGCTTCCTACCTACTCCAACACCTACATGCTGAACATGAAGCTACTGGCATGGAAATTCATGGGTTTGCTGTTTAGATGACATATTTTTTGCTGCAGTGTGGGATAACAATTCATGGTCTTTCATTTATGGCAGGAAGTGGCTTTGGCTGTAGCCTTAGCTCTGATCATGTCTGTCTTCTGGGTGCCTCATTGTACACACAGGCTTTTGTGTGATACAGGGTTTAGAACTGAAGCCTATTGTGGAGCTCAACTCATGGCATTTACTCCATCTAGCTTGGAAGTCAGTGTTGCAGCTCAGCCGTAGAGAAGTGGAAAGGTCCATTTTGTTGTCAGCAGCAGTTCAAGTTCTTCAAAATCTACACCCTGCGGCTGCTGGAGCCCTGTGCTGAGCTGCCTATTCTATGGCTGAAGGTGCTGAATTCTACTTTGCAGCCCACATCGCGGTTTCCAGTGTATTTTTGCCCTTGCATGCAATGAAGGACACACTGTCACACCCACAGAAGGGGAGTTACCTTCAGCTGTTATCACATTTACTCTGTGCAGAACTGGAACTGGTAACTGTGCTAACACCAGAACATTACTAAGCAACCTTAACATGATGGTTACAAGTGGAGAGTCTATGTGCAATCAGGAGCATGTGTCAAGATGGGGAAGAATGTGAGCTTGCATTCACTTGCCTACCTCAACAGAGCCAGTGTAGCTCCAGGCTGCCAAACTCTAAATGATGTATAGAGGACTCCTACACAACAACCACACCATCTTCCCTTGCAGATGCTGCAGGAAAGTCTGAACTGTCTCTCCATGCTCTTGCAAACAGTCTAAAAGCTCAAGGCTATAAAATCACTTTCCCTTTCCCTGACATGTGGCTGACATACACAGCAATCCATTCTGTTTTACTGGCCTCACCAGCATTCGTATACTGTAAGCTAAGCATATTAATCAGGTGGCTGGAACAATAGAAGTAGTTGAGGCAAGGCTCTACCTGGTGAAGGATCTATAGGGTGAAACGAGAAGACACTAGGTGATGGTGGATCCTGGGATGAGTTAAGCCACTTGGATGCCCAAACCAGATTTCAGCTTGTAAAGAAGCATTTTGATATTTGGATGACATTTTTCCACAGGATTAACAAATCAAAAGACTATGACAAGATGACAGAGGGTAATGACAAGGCTGAAACAGGCTGTGGTTCTAAAGCTTTTATTCTGCAAAATACAACAGTAGACAGCAGTGCACTTCACAAGCAAAATGTGTTCAGAGGCTGGAGATGTTCATGTGATAAAAGTGCACCTGCGACACCATCTAAACAAACCAGAAGAAGTCAGTTTAGATGAATTTACAAGAAACACTGATTTATTTTAAGATGTAATGGCACATAGTGAAAGTGGCCTGGTTTATAAAATCTAACAGTTGCCTGTTAGCTTGTCTGCAGTATTCTGTTAGAAGCTCACAAAGAAACCAAACACAGTCTTTTTGCAGAGGGGCACAGCAAAAGAACAAGAAGCAAGGGGTACAAGTTGCAGCCCGGAGACTGTGACCAGGCAGAAATAAAAAACCCTGCAACATATGCCCAGGGATGCCATGGGATCTGTGTCCACAGGGATTTCTAAAACCTGCCTGGACAAAACCATGAGCAACTTGATGTCTCTGTGGAATCAGCCGTGCTTTGAACAGGCGTTGAACTAGAGGCCTCCAGATGTCCCTCCCTCCCTCCCTCCCTCCCCAGATGACTCCATGAACCTGCAAAATGCATGATGGCAACACTGCCTAGCCTTGGATACATGATTTGTTCATCCCCAGAATCATGGGCAGGAAGAAGGGGGCTTTCTATTGTCCTTATGAGCAGTGGGTCATTTTGCTAACAAGTATTTTCTAGTTCTACTGTGGTCTTTTCCTACAACAGCCTGGATTTTTTCTTCTTAAAGTACTATTGACACTGCAAGATCAGTGGGTTAGACTTGATGACACACATCTGGGTATTCAGCAACAAAGCTAGAATTTAAATGGAAAGCAAAAAAAAATAATGAAAATACACAGCTAAAATAAAAAGAAAAAACTTACCAAATGAAAATTCTGTAGCAGTGCAATGTCCTTTTTAAAAGTAAGGAAAAAAATCATAGTTTTGCAGTAGAATATAAAGAATTCAAGAAAAATGCCTTGCAAAGGCTTCTAATCACCTATTCCTTGTAGAAATTAAAATTATCCTGGTTTTTCATGATTGGTCCTAACAATGAGCACATCTTGTAGACTTAAAATCTAAACTGAGAAACTCTTATGGCTATTTTGTAAGTTCACTCTGAAACATAACTCTGTGCATTTGTCATTTTCTTTAGGCAAGTGAGAATCTGCGAGGTTTCAAATGATGTAATTGCCTTGTCGGCACTGCATTTACTGGGATTGCTGTTCTGTCTGAAAATGCACTTTTCAGAGGAGAGAGGAGGGGAGAAGAGAGGAGAGACAAGTTCCTTTAAAAGAGAAACCCTGTTTTTTATCACTAGTTCAGAAAGACCCATGCTTACACCAACTATATATGATTACATCTTGATGATTTTGAATAATTTAGGAGAGACTGATGTGAGAAAAGACCGCTTAGGTGTATATGCAGTGACATAAAGAGAGAATGAGAGTTCAAGCAACCTGTTTGGCCATCTAGCTCTTGGACTAAATGAAAAAAAAAAAACAAAACCCAAGAAAAATTAAGAAGGAAAGTGGGTTTTGTTTTAGGGTTGGGTGTTTTGGGGGTATTCTTTTGGTTTTGTTTGGTTGGTTGGTTTTTGTTTTGTTTGTTTTGTGTGGGTGTTTGTTTTTTCCGTTTCAGAGCCTAAATATCCTGCTGAAAAGGATGGTGAGAAGTTCAGGGTGGAGCAATGGAAACTGATTCAATCAGAAAACAAAAGCTCCATTTCATGTTAGGACCAGTGACACGGCTGGTGTGTAGGTTGCCATGAAACAAACCTTATCAGTATCCAGTTAACAGTATCCACATCTGCATACTGATCACTTTGTGGCTGATGGTAAAGGAACAAAAATTTAGGTATGTTGCATGTAAATTGTACCTGAGTGGCACTTCTGAGTAATCTGTTCCATGATTGTCAAAGGCTCATTTTTTTTTCCCTTAAACCTTTTGTTTCTGCATTTAACACTGTTACCAACACTGAAAGTAGGAAGGAAAAGATCGGTAATAGATCACAAAACCAAATTTTTCTGGTTTTTGTTTGAATCTAGAGCATTGAAAGGCCCATTGTATGTAACAGAAAACATGAGTAGACTGTATCGCAGAACAAACATTATTTTAGGTTGACTCATTTAGGTTTGTAGAGCCTATCTGCATCAAAACCTAAGGGAATTTTCTTGGTGGGAATAAAGCACAAAACCAATAATGTAGCTCTTAGCAGGGAAAGCCTGGACTGTGCATGTACTGGGCTCCATGTCTGTGTGTTCTGAAATGCAGCTTTAGGTGTCAGAAGGGCTTTAAGTTTTAATTCAAATCTATGGGGTTTCTTGCTGGGTTTTGGGTTGTTTTTTTTTTTTGTTTGCTTGGTTTTTCCTCCAAAATAGAAGATAAAACCACTGCCATGCAAATAACCTGCAGCAAACACATGGATCATGAGCAAGGAGTTAAAGGTAACACAGACTTTCTGCCTGTAGAGTTTCTGAGTCAAGCAGGGGATAGCTCAAGCAACTTAGGAACAGCTGCTCTAGTATGGTTGTAACTACTCTTACACTGAAGTATTGAAAGAAAATTAGTTTTAATTTGATTTTAAATTAATTTTTATGCATCATTAATATAATCCAAATTCAGTTGTTAAACCATTATAGCACTTGTTGGATAGAGCAGGTATGAATTTGAGTTACATTTTGGTAGCTTTAACTGTAGTTTCAGTTACATTAGCCCCAAAATGTCTTGTACTGATATATGTCTTGTTTATCTTCCTTTCAGGTGAATAGGCTATGTAAGATCATGCACACAAGCATAATACATCCACAATACAGATTATACTGATTCAGCTGTTCTTGTGAGAATCAGCAAAGCTTTTGTACCTGTGTAAGTCTGGGTTTGGATATTCCTTAGACACTTGGCTCTGCTTTGGCCAAAAAGATTTTTTTTTTATATACTAATAAAAAGATTGGGCTTTAATCTTCATTTTCTCCTGTATTCTGAAGGGCAAGAAATCACACAAGAGGCAGAATGGTGTCAATACACTTCGAAAGTGTGTTGAAAGATGTAACTTCCTTCCTTTTATCTGCTTCTCAGCCTTCCTCAGAGCCATAGCACGGTGTCTGTATACTTCTGGAGGCAGGCAAAGCTAATGCAGAATGCAACTTACTATATTAAACCAGCTCTTTCCATAAGACAGAGGGACTTACTCATCAATGGCAGGTGATATCACATATGCAGACGTGGCAATGCTACCGAGGGAAAGACCACACGTTACTTCTCAGACATCAGTTCCAGGTAAAATACCTAATCAGCTCTTGTGCACACACTGTCTTCTCTCTTTCTATCTTTATTAAAATTATCTCTGGATAATATTAGAAGAATGCTATAAAATGCTGCATGCTAAAGGGTGAAAATTCAGAAGTGGTGGAAGAGATACTCATGAGATACCAATTGGCAAAGCTACTCCTCAGTCAATATCGCTACAGAGTGGTGTCTCGGTTCTGGCCATTATTTTAAGTAACAACATGCAAACCAAAAACTGGATCTTTTTGAATAATGAGCATAATCTCCTTTTTTTGTTTTGTTTTTGTTTTTGTTCATTTTTAAATCAGATCTATGCATTTTATGATGTCTTCATGGAAAAGAAGTAGTAAATTATCTAGTAAATCAGAAAGCTAGTGGCAGTTGGAAGTGCAGTCACTATCACTGAAGGAAATACCGAATGATTCCTAAAACCCTCCTGCTCTTCCTCCTTAATCTTCCTGTAGTGATTTCCTAAAGCCACATTATCAATCTGTGATCACTTCATATATTTGTAAAAAACCACAAAAGATTAAGTCAATATTCAGGGAAAAGAGATGATTGAAAAAACTACTTTGTTTTTTTAAGAGCAAAGATTTCCATTACTCGGAAAAAAAATTAATTCATGAAAGCATTCTGTCAAAATTCTGTATCACAGCTAAAATGAGTAACAGCTTCTCACTATGAGAATTTATTACTTAAAGAAACAATATTGTGTGATGAGCATTTTTAGAAGATGTTCTACTTACAATGTAGATTAATAGTGATGATGGTGTTCTGAATGCATGTATTTTTTAGTGCAAGGTGTCCCTGCCCATGGCGGGGGGTTGGAACTAGATGATCTTAAGGTCCTTTCCAACCCTAACTATTCTATGATTCTACCATAGAATATGACTCCATATGATTCTTCCCCCCATCAAAATGATGGGGTGAGAGGGGGGAAATTATGTTTTTACAAGATGTGTGTCTGAAAAATAAAAATTCACTTAATTTTATACCTAACATAAAGTACTACCTTAGACTGTATGTTATGCATCCATGGCTGTTGTTTGTACTCCTGTAACCTGTACAACACAAACCACAGAGGGTTTGCCTAGAATTTTAACCAGTTTCTAAGAAGACTTCAAATCTTGATTTGAAGACATCAAAATATGTTGCTTGATCATGCTGTCTGAAGGAAAAGTTTCAATTTAAATAGGCTAGGCTTTAATTTCCAATTCAAGTTCTCATTAACATCTAGACAGCTCTTGTTAAGACTTTGTCAGATAGCTTTTGGCACTCAGTATATTCTCACATGAAGTTACTGGCCACAGTAATAAAGTAATTTTTCAGTGTCCTTTTGCTTTCAAGTCTTTCATTCTAGCTTTCTGAAGTTCTCCTGGTCATTCTCCAGTGTTTCCATCTCCTACCAAAATATGGGCACTAGAGATGCACCCAGTATTTCCACAAGTCTCAGTTACACTGTCTCAGTTACATAGAGACAAAAATATCTTAAATAATCCTTCCTCCACTGTTTATAATGCCTGGTGTCTCCTTCCCTTTCTCTCTCCCCACCTTTGTCTGCTTATACTAAAACACAGTTTGTTTGGCGGGGCTTGAACTTACAGGGCTATCATTATGGCTGGCTTTTTTCTTTATTGTTTGTTAACTTTCCTGTTATTTTGGATTTTATTAGCAATTGTTTTTCTACTTTGACACAAATGGAAAAAGCACCAAATAGTATTAAGCATAGAACATGCTAGAAATACCTCCCTGATGACAATTCTTTCTCTGTCTTCATCATTAACATATATTAACATGACTTTTATCACTATTAAAACAGACAAGAACTTGAGCCGTATTATCATGCTTTAAAAATGCAAACGAACAATTCCAGTTCCTTGATGTTTTAAAACTTTGACTGAAATTCACACGTAGTCATCCAGGTGGTGAGTGTTCTTTTATTACAAGAAATTCTTGTAAAAGAAAAGAGTAACTTTCAGGAAGAAAGAGAGAAAATTGATTTTTTCTACAGAATAAGTTCTGTAATTTTTAAATACTTGGTATGAAATTCGGGAAACAATCCCTAAATGTGATGGACATGTTGAGCAATATTCATAAAACAAACTTAAGCTCAGTGTAAGTATAGCAGCGGTTAATGTTAAGATTCCCCACTGCATAGTAATGATTTCCTGAGATGTCCTGCAGTTCTAATGGAGGAGAGCTAATGGAGGAGAGTCTGGACTCCTAGCATGGTGAGCAATGAACTGCCCAAAGTGGCTGCATAATAGGATAGAGCAATGACAGAAGGTGCTGCTCGGTTAGCCATTTCTGGGAGTTAGATGCTTCCCTACAAGCTAGAAGCAGCTCTTTCCTACATTGGCTGGGCTCAAAGCTGCTTCAGACAGGACAGCATCCACATGCCAAACACACTTGTAGCATGTCCCACTGTTCATGAAGAGGTTTCATTGCTTCCTCCTTTGGAGCAGGAATTTGAATCTGATTCTCAAAGTGAGGCTTCTCAGCTCCAAGGTGGGAGCTGTGGCAAGCATCACAAGCTCTCCCTCTGGCACTGTCTCTGCTACACATTGAAATGCCTGCTAGAGAATGGCTCATACCCACAACCCTCCCTTTGCCAGATTTTTTGCCAGCATTGCTCTTGGCCAGGGATGTCTGACTTTCTTGCAAAAAGAAGCAGCTTCAAGATGAGCATGAGGGAAAGCACTGCACAGGGGTAAAACTGTCACCATGGAGGAGGGAGGGGAGGGCTGGATTTAATCACCACTGCAAATTCAGCAGATGAATGCTCTGAGTAGCAGGTTCCCAGACTTTAGGCAAGGCTTCAAATCACGTGGCTCTTGGAAAGCAGAACATGCCCACCTCCTCCTGGCTGCATTTTGTGCAGGTTTCAGACTGTTAGGCTATAAATAGCATACTGAACTAGATACCAAAAACTATGAGTGGGGACCATAGGTAATTTACCTTGCTTACATATAGCTTCTGTTAAGATCTGGTACACATGAAAGGTAAATGTGAGGGAACCTGAATTTCTGCCAAGGTTTCTAGTAGTTGAGTAGGTGTTTAAAATATGTAAAATTTGGATTTGAGAATAAAAGTCTCTTTATAGATCATATTTTGTTTTTCCTTATCCATGCGAAAGGGATTTGGTTTGGTCAAGTTACAGAGTTTCTTGGTATTCTCCCAAATACTGTTCTTATCTCAAAATCTATTCAATGTATTTTTGTGGAATCATAGAATCAACTAGGTTGGAAAAGACCTTTAAGATCATCAAATTTTGTGATGATACAGAAAAAGATATAAAAATCACTGGTGGCATAATTGCAAAACATGCATAGGTTCGCAATATAATGCCAAGGAAAGCTCACCCATTGAAATCTATGGAGTGGAAAAACTGTATTAAACAATGTTTAACACAATGTAGCAACAAAAAATGTCTGCAGCTCCAAGTCTGGGAGGCTGCACCCAGAAAAGGGGTCAAAATGGATTTGTTGTGATCCTGTTCCAGTGGGTAGATCCATACCAGATTGTTGCACAACCAGTTGGACTTCAGCTGTGAGTCAGGTGCTCTGAATTACAAGGACAAGGTGATTTTTGGATGCTTTACTAGCACAGGTTGAGGAGGAGTTCATACAGGGTACTATCTGTGAACATGCTTTGCTGGGCTAGCAAGTGCTTCAAAACAGATGTTCAAAAGTAGAAAAGTGTTACAAAAATGCAAAGATAATTACAGCCTGGAAATCCATCTTCTAACGAAAGACTCAAGTTCCTAGTTTACTCAAGAATAATTTGAGAGTTACTTGATTATGATTCATGAATGATTACCTATAAGACCTTTCTTCTAGCAGAAAAACTAACCAAGAAGAGTTCAAGTCCACTCTCAAACTAGCCCACAAGTAGTTGTAGGCTGCTATTAGTTCTCTCCTTAGCTTCTTGTTCCCCTCCCTACCTTCCTCAACCAATCCAGGCCTTGTCCAGGCCCGCTCTCTGCTGGACCCTTTCCAGGTTTCCCCAGGTCCCCCCTGAATGGAGTAGACCACATCTAGACACAATGTTCCAGGTGTGGCTGCGGCAGGAGCAAGTGGAGCAGCACAGAATTTCCCCTCCCTTGCTAGTCAGAGAGAGGTCTCCTAACTCAGCCCCGCTGTTGGCTTGCACGATCTGTAATGATGAGGGTACATTGTGGGCTCACACTCAACCTGCTGTCTGGTGAAACCCAACAGCCTGGTGTCCGTAAAGCCTGCCACTTCTGAGTGACTGACCTGCCAGAAGCAGTCCCTACCTGCACATTCACCATACAGAACCTTCCAGTAAATAAAGATGTGTTTCTGCACTTGACAATTTGCATAAAGAAATAAAGTGAAATTTCAGTATAAGTAAGTGACAGAGATCTCCACCTAATACCAAGGCTACTTGTTGCTAAACTAGGTAAGGGAGAGTAAGCATCCAGTAAAATTAAGTATATATGGTATTTTAAAAATGCTGCCTTCTGAGGACTTCATGTATCAGATGGCCATGTGCCAATACACACCATGAAAGAAGCAATCCTTTTTTTCCAATATTCAGTGCATGTGGATAATTTTCGTACAGTCTGAGAGATATTCTTTAAAGGAATGGATCTTTATTTGAGAGAGAAAATACTAAGTAATAGGAGCAGATTTTCTAAAGTACATATTTTAGAAGAAGTGTCTCCATTTATAAGGCTTGTGCACTGAAAAGTTTGAAAGTCCTGACTGTTGCTTGAAAAATATTTACACTCTTAAGAAGAAAAACTTCTACAAGCATTTCTTTTGAGAGCAGTTACTTATCCATGCAGTTAAATAGAGCTTACACATTTTCTGCAATTCACTGAACTAATAAATTGCAATAAAACAAGCAGCAAAGTGTATTAGGTCAGGTTCTCTAAAGCACTGAACAGCTCACCTGTATGAACAAATCTTATTTGCCTCAGGTCCTCAGTACTTTTCTTACTGCAAAACCTCAATACACTTCAGTAATTTTCATATCAAAACCTACCTCATTTAACATAATAAGACCCTCTTCTTCCAAGTTTTTCCCTGATCAGTGAGATTTTATACAACACAAATTGCTTGCTTCATTTTAAAAGCCCCAGTGATCACAAAGTAGACTGGTAAAATCTCACCATTTATGAAATCCAGATCAGTCTACCAAAGGTCCAAATACCATCCATAAAAACAGGGAGTAGCTCTACAAAATACCCCAATAAAACAGAATTTTAAATGTTTTCATAAAGAGTCTAACTCACACCATGCTGTTTTAATAGCTTTTTTTGTTGTTGCCTTTGCAATGTGCACCTGGAAACAGGTATCTTCAACCACCAAATCCCTTCCTCTGCTATTACAGGCATCACATAATATCCCAGCATAAACATTCACAAGTCAGGAATGACCTCAACAGTCACCTTGCTGCAGAAACATTTCTCTGAGTGGCAGTCTTCCCTGTGGGATCTCCCTGGTCCACAAAGGGGTCATGGCTGTTAAGTCCCTATGATATCTCCTGAGGTGGCTTAGCAACAATGGAATATTTGTGATGGGTAGTACTCAGGTCTTACCCATCTTTTAGTCTGTCTGCCTACCTCCTGGTCCCACCATACAGGACACAAGTAGTTCAAGCAAAGATTATGGAGGAGGCTTTTAGTTATTTCCTGGCAGCAGCAGGAAATGATCAGTCATCATCTCAACTGATGTTTCTTAAAAGAAATAGCTGAACTAGCAGCTATGGAAACACATGCCCCTTTTTATGCAGACTAGGTCTTCTGTGTAATTCTTTACTGTTTCTCCAGTTAATGGCTTATACAACCACAAATGTCAGCATTTCCCTACTCCTTAACAGGAAACATGATCGCATACGCTGAACTGCGCGTGAAGCCGAAACCCAAAAGGAGCAGCAGATCAGAGACTTCCGCTTCTGGTAGTGTGATATTTTGTTTGGTCGTTGGTTACTAACTATAGATGTAATCTTTCCTATTACCCAGCAGTAAAAGTTGTCATCAGAGTCTTTACATACAGTTTCTCAATAAAGAACTGATTTATCACTTAATAAGGTTTCTTTTTTCTTTTCCTGGGTTCTCAGGTAATACAGTTTCTCTGTAAAAATAATATTGAAAGAGATTTTTAAAATGATTTTTAAAAATGGCTTTGTGCCCTACATTGAAAATTTAGCAAAGGGAAGTAAAATTCCACAGATTTTAGGAACCTTGCTGTTAAGTTTCTCTGCAGGAACAGTAACAGGGACACCTTTGGCTTTGGATGTAGTGTAATACCCAGACCTCCATGTGCAGTTAGTGTGCTGATGAACTGCCAGCCTCCCTGTATTGAAGGACATGTTCCAGTCAAGGTCAGGCCCCCATAAAGCTGCAAGGAACATTGGAAACATTGCAAAAGGGAACATTGCAAAACATATCTCAGGCAGCAGGAGAGTGGGGGAGTTGCCTATCTATCTCATGCAGACAAGGTCAGGAAAACAGCAGTTATGAAAGTGCAACTCTGTGGCTTGTGGAAATAGCACCTTGACCCCAAATTTCCTCAGGTTCTGCCTCTTCCTGAGTGATTCACTCTCACGAGCTGATGAGCATCAAGCAGCTGGAGAGATGCTTGTCAGATGTACTTCACTGTGCTATGGTGTCAGTATGGGGTTTTTAGTCTTTTCTGCGAATTCAGGTAAGTTAGCTTTCAGGCATGTGAACACAAGAGAGTGCAGCCAGAGAGGAGCAGTGTACCACAGACCATCCCTGATACTTTCCCTGAATTGCTCTGCAGGGTCCTGCCAGGGGTGGGTGGGTGGGTGGCAGAAGGCAATGCCAGAGAAAATTAACTCAAAGGAGAGAGAGTGAATTCTTAATAGAGCAACTGATTGAAAATCACTTGCTCTATCTGACCAAATGATCTTTCAGTTTCACCTGCATGTATGTAAAATGGATGCAAATTCTTAATGAGTAAAATGTCCCTACACGCTTGCAAACAGCAGACTGATCTCTCTATTGCTTCCACGTAAGAAACTCACATAGATACAGGCAGCGTTAACAGTGCAAAGACCTAAAGCCACTTTTCTTTCCATCTTCCTCCAGGCTGGCGACACAGGCACTCAGCCTGGTTCTACGTGGCAGTGGTCCTGGGAGCCCTTGTGCTTGTCCTGCTAGGTGTCATAGCTGTACTAGCCAAGCAATGTGAGTAAATCCTGTGTCTCTTCATTGCATACATGGTGAAACCTCAAGGGCAGAGTCATCCTAAAAGAGAAATTCCCTTAGTGTTGCGTGAAAGGTGTCAAGTTATACACAAATGCAGGAAAATAAATGTGGCTTTCTATTTGCTACCTGTCATTTAACATAAATAGTGCAGCTGAGGTGGAGTTTCTGCAGTCTACCTTGTCATCAGTGATGCTGAAAAGTGTAGGTTTCAAATCATTATGACAATCAAAACATTTGCACTTCCTGACTTAGAAGTTAAAACTTGCATCTATAATGCTTATTTGAGACCATTTTGCTTAATTTATTTGTAGGTTTGAACAAATGAAATAAAAACCAGACTGCAGATAATTTCATTTAATCAGACTTCCCTGGTACTAGTAATACGATAATCCATAGCATGCTCCAGCTGTACAAGAACTGTTCCAGAGGGATATTTATCTCATAACACATTCCTTCCAACTATCCCTAAAATCTCACCAAAATATTGTGTATTCTTTATGTAATGACAAACATACTTTCTTTTTCTATACTGTCCATATTATTCAGCAGCTACACCCTTTGCCAGGGTATGGCAGGTATACACACACTGAGTATGCTTATAACTGAGCATGTTACCCCCAGTATATATGTACATGCATATATCCTCATATTCACACAGTATAAGACTAAATTTCCTTGACCCTGTTGTTAACTATAATCTCTTTTTTTGTTCAAGTTTTGAAGTGCAGAGCAGGCAAATCAGAAAGTTTGTTCCATATTGGTGTAAACAGCACTGGCAATCACCCCTCCTCAGAGAAGACTGTCTTGGCAGTGCTCCTGAAATGGCTCATGGAGGAACTATGTGAAGATGGACAGGGTGAGGAAAGTTAGTCCTTTCCCAGCACAGAGGATGTGTTGGGTGCACAATTCTGTTGTCTCTGTTCCTATTTCTCTGATACTCTGCAGTTTTTGGCAACTCACTGGTTCTACCCAGGGAACATGGCATTCCTGCACAGAAGTGATGACAGGATCTGAACTAACAGTTTATGACAATAGTTTTGCTCCTCTTTTGGTATAGTTTCCAGTACTTTGTTTACATTTATTTCTGCCAGGAGCTTCTGTCAGAAAAGCCATATCTTGTAGAACCTCCCATTGTTCGGGGAAACACTTTCTAGACAATAATTGTTCGCAATAAGTGGGAGGTAATTTCCTATCCTTTTGCAAGGATCAGGCAGGGGAAGAATTTGTGGTCTTTCTATTGTGGTTCCATTATTTGCTGTCATATACTAATCCTTTTCTAAGAACTGATTGTAACTGTGTTGCTTGTAAACATTAAAGGAAATATGGGGGATGTTCCTTCCAAGTGCTCTGTGTGAAATGGGAGGTAGACCTGGGAACATCAGTGTTCCCCTCCTGCAACACAGTTCCTTCTCCAGCTCCATGGACACAGTGTGGATACGCACCTGTGCTTTCTGGTCACATCATGTGTCAAATCCACACACTCCATATCACACCACACAGTGCCTCCTCACAGGGACAGCATGTGGGGAGATGAAAAGTGTCTTGTCAGCCTTCTATGTACTTCCTGCTGATGCTCTCCACCAGGCAGGTGCCCAGGGAAGCGGAGAGCCCAGTGATGTGCAGTAGGAGTGCAGAAGCATGTATCACCACAGCTTGGGAGTGGGAGTTTGAGCAGAGGAATGGCACTGGAGCCTTCAAATCTCTCTCCGCACCCAGTGAACACAGGCTTGGGAGTGGGGACAGGCTGCTTTCGTGCCACCCAGGCACACGAACATAAAATGTTACAAGGCAAACGGAACAAGTCACTTTGTGAGCTAACTGTTCCCTTTCTCCACTCACAGGTAGAACATGCGAGCTGTGTCCTCCTGGGTGGCAACTGCACAGGAGCAGATGTTACTACTTCTCGGAGGAGGCTGTAAGCTGGGATGACAGCCAGAAAAACTGTCTGGCCAGGAAATCCCAGCTTCTTGTTATTGAAGACGAAATTGAAATGGTGAGTCTTTCAGCAGCCCTAAAATTGTGCAATGGGTATCTGACTTAGCCAAACATTTCACCAAGTGAACACAGCCCAAATGTCATGTGTACACGCAGGCAAGTAAGAGCCCCATCAAGTGCAAAGCATCGGACTCTCCACAGACAGTGGAGAGTGTCAAGTGACAGTGTTTTGAAAGTGTCAAGAAAGTAGAGCTAAAGAGGAGAGGCACAAGAGATGGAAGTGTAGAAACCAGAATACTTTTGACCAGGAGGAGGAAATGGTGGAGAAATCCCACCCATTTCCATTATTGGCTCTGGGAAGAGAGGTATGATTCAACCACTAAATGAGAATACAGCCAGACCTCTTTCTCATTTTCCTTTGAGAAAAGTAGCTGAATGGCTCCTCTGAGAAACTCAGAATTCCCTGAGGAACAGGTCTGACCCTAAAGCCCAGGCTTTGCAACCTGGCTCATCAGGGTGAGGAGCATCACTGAGGGTTTTTTTGAAGCTAGTTAACCTGAGCGCCAACTGGAATTAAAACTGTGGCTGGTCACATGCATACGGGCCATTGTAATGGGCTGCTTTGCCACAGCTGGATTCCTGCCACTGCTCTCCCTGTGAAGGACTACATGAAAAGCCATGCATGAGACAGGATAGTGACTTGGGCACAGCAGAAACACTCTATTGTTGGGTAACATGCTTCTGCTTGTTCCACAGGAATTCATAGACAATAAAGAGAAGGATACCAAATATATATGGATTGGCTTGAAGATTCCAGAAATGAAGAAACAATGGAGTTCAGTTGAAGATCCTGGAGTAAAAGAAAACAGGTCATGATTTGTGTGTGTGTGTGTGTGTGGCAACAGCAAAAGTACAGTACTTTGCATGGAAATTCAACTCTGAATCCAAGCTAATTTCCCAAAGCACAGACCTAGTTCTACAGTGTCAGGCACCTACTCAGGGTCTATTTCACAACCAGTTTGTTTGTCTAGTTCCTGCTGGCCATCTTTGGAAACAGATCTGTTTTCTGCCTGCAAGATCAAGCACAGTCACAATTCATGTATGTGTGACTGTAGAAGGACATTAACACACTTCTTCCACTGATATCGCTATCAACAGACTCACTGACTCTACAGACCATATATTGACCACTTCTGTTGAAAGTGATGCCTGTCACATAGCATGGGTGCTAGGATCTGCGCAGCAGATCTCTTACCATTACAGTTCATCACTGTGGCTGCATGTGGAGCCTTTCTTTATCCTTCTTATACTAATGCTCCTGAGAATACATCCCTCAGCAGCCTGCAGCTGTCTCTCTGCTGTGGGTGCTCATCCCACCTATGCATGGCTGTTGAGGAACTGGGCTTCAGTAGGTTACAGACTGGGTGCCACACAAACCCCTCACTCAGAATATCATCAATATTTTTATGTAGTACTGAATTTAAAGCTGACAACTCATTGCATTCCTTTCATTCTCTCACCAGGAAAGCTATAAATAGAATTGAGACTGACAAGAATTGTGCCGTTTACAGAAGAAAAAACATGATCCAAGTAGATAACTGCCAGACTTTAAAGAAGTGGATCTGTAAGAAGAATGCAACTTTGTTGGTGCTTTGAGCTAAATTATAGAATCACAGAATAGTTAAGGTCGGAAAGGACCTTAAAATCATCTAGCAACCCCCAATCATCAGACAACAGGCAGAGCTTTTCTCAGAAGACCCATATTACTGATAAAACAATGTATGCTGTAAATAATTTTACGAGAGTTCCACAGGAATCTGTATTTTGCTGTTCTGTGATCCGTAAGACTTTGTTTGGATGCAAACAGGAAACTCGGAAGCTGCCAGGTGCCTGTGTGAAGGTCATGCAACAGGACTGCACAGCAGCATCTCTGGATTTGGGGGTGCTGAGCCTTCTCACAGGCAGCCATTGGCAGCAGTTGCCTCTAGGAAAAGACAAGGGAGAAGAGGTACTCATGTGAAGATGAGCACTGTGCACCTGAACCGTGCGATGTGCAGGAAATTAGAAGCTGAATTCTTACTCATTTCATAGAATTTATGCAATAATTTCAGGGCCAGTCAACAGGAGATTCTAAATTTCCAGAGTTTTACTATAATTTCATGTACTTTTTACCTTAACCATATGGGGTTAGTTGTGTTTGGAGGAAACAGAACAAAACAAAACCTAACATCAAAATCCAAGGTGCAACTCTACCACAACTGCACAGACTGGAATTAGAGTCTTTGTCAGCAGTGAGAGAGAGAAACAAGTCCAACATGGCTTTTGAAATTTAAAGCATTTATCTTGTCTTTGCTATGATACACACAATTACAGGCAGCTGCAGTTTCCCAGGCACGTTGTCTCATACCTGCACTAGATGTGTAGTGTCCCTGTGGAGGGATGTGGTTAATGTCTAGCAACTTGTGATTAAGTAGCCAATACATATGCTTGCACATGAGCTTGTGGTGTGAAGTACTATGGCTTTTGCATGCAAATGACTGCAGCTATGGAACAAAATGAGCAATATGTTAAGACCTAGAGACTGACACTTCTCCATCTGCACACATTGATGGGTACCAGTTCACTTAACAGAGGTGCTAGGATACAGATGCTAGGAAGGTAGTAGGCATGTATAAGTGAGAGTTAAAAAGGCATAAGAGATCTTCAGTGAAAGAGATGCCAAGCATATGACACAGTCTGCTGTGTTCCACTGGCACAGTACAATGGGTCTTCATTACTTTGGGGCTACAGATTGAAAAGTACAGCACCTTCAGGGTGGCTGACTTCTTTCAAATGAATAAACAACATAGAATTACTCCCTCCAGAATGCAGCATCACCAGCTAAAGACTCATTTGAAAAACTGGTTTTCCCATGTTAAAAAAACCCAGTGAAAATCCCCCCAAATTCATTCAGTGCAGTGTGTGTTTCGGGAAGAGGAGTGGTTTGTTTATTCTAAACAGAGAAGCAAAGGCAAGGGAAGAGCCTGAAATGAGTAAGATATATCTATCTATCTACAGTATATATATCTGTCTATATGTATTTTTATATAGATATATTCCAAATGAGGAAATATAACTTCAGGGTACTTAAAGCATATCCTTCACCATACACTGGAGACAACCGCTGAATTGCTGTTTTTATGGCAGATGTTTCTTGAGCCATGCTGAATTAACAAGAAAAACTTACAACTCCCGAGCTGCCTTCTCTCTAACCCGTTTTAGTGTTTAGGTTTTAATAATATTCATGAAACGCCTAGTATGTGAGCAATCTTTGTTACTAACATAATTAAACATGTTTTTGCAGGGCCTTAGGAAGCTCTTACCGACATTTTAAACAGTTACTAAGTCTTAAGTAATTCTACCAATTAAAAAATAAGAAATGGCCACTGAAGTACTTCATCAAACCCTATTCTGAGTAAAGTTAGATCATTAGTTCTTGAGCCTTCATTTCTTAGCATGACAGACTTTATATACTGAAGAAGATACTAAGTGCACCCCTTAAGATTACAACAGAGCTTTCTCACAGTTGCTCCAAAACCTCTTCTAAGAACCAAAATTTCCCTTTTTTGGACTCTACCCATAGACAACACTGATGGAAAAGAAATGCAAAAGTGATGTTATTTTGTAGTTAAAGGCAACATTCAGGTAAATGAGTTCATTAAGAAAGGCTAAGACATGACATGGTACATGAATACTCCTTATACCTTACAGTTTCCACTGATTCTGTGAAATGCACCTCTAGTATGCCCCTAATGCAAATATTTAGAAAACTTTACAAGAACAAACCTGGAAAATTCCATGTTTTCCTCCAGGGTTAGTGTACTTTGTGTGTTTCTCTATATACATTTCAGCACAGTCTCCACAGAAGTACTTCAGCATTTCAGTTACATGCTTTTGTTAAAAGTCTGACACATTCTGAAACATGAAAGTGTGTTAGAAGTGTTAGAAAGTAAAATGCTCTCTTCTTTGGGTGAAATGTCTTGTCTCCTGTTAATGCCAACATTTATGATTGAAGATCTTTTCATATTCAAAACCTGAACATTTTTGCTTTAGTTTGGTGATTTTCTTTTCCCCCATATGGTACCTGAGCTAGAAAATACTGTTAATGGCACCATACTAAGACACAAACCACTGTAATTCAGAGGCTCTGTAAAGATATGTAGTAAGTACCTTTTCAGGACTATTGGGCATACCATATCCTTCAGAGCTAGTTAAGTTAAAAAGATTGTAGAATAACACCTCCCCATCTAGTTACATATAAATTAACACATAGATTATTAGGCTGTTCAGATCACAGAGTCCTGTTACTGTGCTTATAAAGAACATAAGAAATTATAAAAAGGGTAGTTCAGCAAAATTAGTGCTCAGATATAAATAACCATAGTAAAGTCAGTTGTTAACAATAGCCATACTGCACATTCCTGTTACAGCAAGGTCCCATTGCCACAGAAAATAACAAAGCCATAAACAAGATGCTGAACAAAAGTAGACAGAAAGTAAATCTGCATAAAAACACAGTGAAGGCAAAAATAATAACAAACAGGACAAGAAAACCCAACGAACAAACACACAACAAATAAGCTGTCAAACACGGTGCAGTTTTACATTCTCAGCAACTGAGAAGACACAATTAACTTCCCTTCTCTGGAACTACAATGCACTCTAGTGGCTACTCCAAAAATGGCTCCACTTGTTCCTTCCAGAAGTCCCACAGAGCCCATGGTCCTCTCCATAGCATCCAGATCACAAGAAAAACAATTTTCTGGACTTTATGCCGAGCAAGGAAGCTCTTTTGCCCTGCTTTACAGGTGAATTTCCCATTCTTCCTTCTCTAGACACCCAATAGGAGTAGTCCTTCCAGGGAAACCAGCTGCTTTGCTTCCTCTGGGTCAAAGGGCACTTTAAATCTTCAGGTTACCTGCTAGACATGAGTGGACAGAGTTCAGCGGGATTGGGCCTCAGTTCCTTTAAGGCTCATAGCAATTCAACAGCATGGGATGTTGCTGCTGAAAACGATATGCACACAGAAGAAAACACTGATTGTCCTTCCAGGAAACAGATTGTCCACCCTCATGCTCAGATAGGCACAGGCCACAAGGAAATTGTGGAGGTACACCCTTTGCTGTTAATTCTCTTATTCCCTACTTATGACTTTGTGTATTTGCACTGAGGACTACAGCTAACTTTATAACAGTAATTCCTGCAGCTTCCCTATTACTGTTTCAACTCAAACTCCTTCCCCCATCCATGCAGATGCACAGGTGAACACTCTTATCTAACTTTTCTTTTTGCTGTGGGAAGGAGAACATCAGGTGTAGTGCAGCTACAGAAATCCCACAGTGATAATACTGTCAAGCTAATTTAGCAACATTAATGTAAAATAACATTAACAAAACACAATATGATGCAGAGTCACACAAGATGCACCTCATCAAACTGGGAGAGCAGAATCTGCAATGATCCTGTCCAAACCAACAGTGCTCATTTCTGCATCACCCTATATCTGAGAGGCACTGGCAGAATTTCAGGCAGAGCCACACTTTACAACCTATCCCTGCACACAGAGGTTGGCTAAGGAAAAAGCAGAACAAACACCTCCAACTGCACACCAAAACTGAAAAGAGCAGTTGCTCCTGATCCTACAAGAGAAGAGTTAATGGAAGAAATACTGATAACACATCAAAAGTCACCTACAGGATGAGTGGTATCTAGAAAAATGGGGTAATGAAATGGCTTATCAAGATGCTGAAGCCTTTTAAATGGTATGTTTGAACAACAGAGGTTTCCTCCATGGATGCAGAATTCTGGCTACCAGAAAAGCCATTCACCTCCAGGCAGGAGCTGAGATGTGTTCCCAGGTCCCAGAGTATAGGCATAGTCTGCGTAGACATCGTATCAGAGCACCAAGTGTCAAGTTTGGTGGCTTCATCCACCTTTATCATGCTAAACCAATATTCAAACTACAGATCCACTTCCTGGTTAAATAACATCCAGAGGCTGAGACTCCTTTGGATTCAAGATAGGCACAGTTTCCAGAGCCTTTTACTTCAATCCTGTATGAGAGAATGAAAGACAATTACTTCGACACCCACAATCAAATAATGCAATAAAGCAAAGAGAACTTCAAGATCACAGGTTCTCTTTGTACAAAGCCCAATTTACCAAAGTCAAGGCATCACAGGATGGTAGCTTGTGCTTTGAGGAGAACACTGCTAAGATCATCTTTTTTTAATGGGGCCTAGCCACCAGAGCACAAAATCTAGGACTTGCAGCACTCCCCCATCTTGTCCAATGGTCGCTTAATGTCAAATATGCCCATATTGTGGAGACTAGAATTCAGGTGTGCCCTTCTCAAGGATGCTGTGCTATGAAGACTGGCTCCATCTTTGACTTCCACATCCTTTTATACAGCTAAAACTTCCCAATAGAAGCTGGGAAACAAATGCCTCTCATTTCCCTCTTCCTCAGAACTGAACATGGAAAACAGGAAGCAAACTTCAATTTCCACACTGTAGGTGTCCCTGTATAAGGGGCAAGGGTCTTCTTCACCAACTCTGTTCTCAAACTAAGTGTGACAGTGTTCTGTGAATAGGGCAACCAAATTACTGTGGTCTCTGGAAAAGTCAAGAGACGAACCCCGCCAGTGTTAACATGACAGCAGCAGCAACTGAGCCTAGACATTAAAAAGTTTGCCTTTCTAAAGATGGAAGGGGCATTCTGAGGCAAGCACAGAAGCAGAAGTCTAAGAATATGAACTTCATCACTGAAAATGAAAACTTCAGTGGATGTCTGTATCACAGACAGGGGATAAGCAAGAGCAGGAAAGGCTACAATTTTCAATTTGATATGCCTAGGTGTTGCTTACATCTCACACTAAATGTGTAAGGTCTTTATCAGATCAAGCCCTCAAGTCTTGGAAAATAGAGTAACACACCACTAATCATGTCACAAACTTAGAAGTATTTAAATTTTCTACTTTCTAAGTTAATTTCAGGCTTTTGAAAGCTCAATGCTTATTACTGCCACCGGTAATTCTACCATCTGCTGCCAGCAGCTGCCCAGGACAAGAAGCAGCCATCTCTGAGAAGATGGGACAACCACTGGGAGGAGGAGCAAACCTCCCCACACCTGCCATTGGTGGGATAGGAGACAGGGCCATGACCACAGATCGGTTCATGCAGCGTAAATTCACAGTTTCACCTTTCCCTCCAGCAGCCTTTTCTGTTGACACATCCTATAGGAAGTAGGAAAACATCTTAAGAGCCTCCCAAATAACTAGCATGGTTGCATGTAGGCTTGCACTTTTGCAAAATGTATTCTATAAAGAGGAATTTGTATTACTGTAATTCCTCCTCCTCATCGCTTTGCTATCTTGGTGGTTCCTTTGTTTAAGTTTCACTTTGCTATACTCTCCCTTACCATGAGCTCCCATCCCATGTTGCTTCTGAACCTGGCATCACAAATTAAGCTTCTAACTTTCATTTGGTATTGTTGTAACAATGCTAAGTAAAATCTTTATTGTACTCCATGCTCTCTCCATAATTATCCTTCAACATCACTAGTTATTTCTCTCAAGGATTTAGTTATTCTTCATTACTCCCCTATAATCTAGTATCACCAGCAAAACCCCCCAACATCGACTTACAGTGTAGTGTCTAATGCTTTCCCATCTACCCAAAAGAACTCTTCATTTCTTTTACAGAGTCCAATCCAGGGGTCTTGCTTTGTTATCTTCATCATAAAACCCTGTAGAAATAAACCCGTATGAGAATAGTTTTGCATGTTCAGTGCACTTATCAAAACACAGTCTCTGACCCAGGGCTTGAAAGCAAAACAATGATCCTGCCTTTCTCCTGGGACAAACAATAATAAAAATTAAATCTACAGGGTACTGCGGTGTCTGGATCTTGTGTGATGAGCATGACTGAAAGAACTTTTGGCCAATGAGAAACTTAACATGAGCTGGCTTCAGTGTGTGCTTGAGGCCCAGAAAGCCAACCATATCCTGGGCTGTATCAAAAGGAGCATGACCAGTAGGTCGAAGGAGGTGATCCTGCCCCTCTACTCTGCTCTCCTCAGACCTCACCTGCAGTATTGTGTGCAGTTCTGGTGTCCTCAACATAAAAAGGACATGGAGCTGTTGGAACAAGTCCAGAGGAGGCCACGAGGATGATCAGGAGACTGGAGCATCTCCCATATGAAGACAGGCTGAGAGAGTTGGGGCTGTTCAGCCTGGAGAACAGAAGGCTGCGTGGAATCCTCATAGCAGCCTTCCAGGATCTGAAGGGGGCCTATAGGGCTGCTGGGGACGGACTCTTCATTAGGGACTGTAGTGACAGGACAAGGGGTAATGGGTTCAAACTTAAACAGGGAAAGTTCAGACTAGATATAAGGAAGAAATTCTTTCCTGTGAGGGTGGTGAGGCACTGGAATGGGTTGCCGAGGGAAGTTGTGAATGCTCCATCCCTGGTGGTGTTCAAGGCCAGGTTGGATGAAGCCTTGGGTGACATGGTGTAAGTTGTCCCTGCTTATGGCAGGGGGGTTGGAACTTGGTGATCTGAAGGTCCTTTGCAACCCTAACTATTCTATGATTCTAACTTACAACTGATCAGATACCAAATGAATTGAGACAGGATCCCTACAGTACTCAGATACTGTAGTGATAAAAATGCCAGCTATGAGGACACAATATGATTCTGAGTATTCAGAACTCCCGTAGAACTGCAAATGCAGTTTTTTTAGTGTCCCTCCACAAGAAAGCTTTCAAAGAACAATGAACACCTTTGCAGCTAATGCATTTCTCCATTGCTGACAAGTCTTCATCATATTGAGTTTTTATTATCAGCTAGCTTTATAGAAGACATCGTAGAGATGAGTTAAGGAAGATCCTTGCTCCAGTGTGTGCAACAGAACTGACATCTGCACCCAATATGCTCTTTATACTGCTGTCTGTGATAGACCTGACTGACCTAAGGAGAAGCTGCTGGAAAATATCAAGGTCTGTAACAGATATGGAAGAAAACATTCTCTTAGGTGCTAGGTGAAATCTTTCCTAATACAGCAGTATAATACAGAAACAGATGCTCCAAGCTGTGCTATCTCCTAATTCCAAAGGTTAAGGTTAACAAATTTACCAACTCAGCTGTCATTAATCTATCTAGCTAAGAAAGAACTGTTACCTAAGTAAGATAAATAACACCCAACAATGTTTACCCTGATAGTTGCCTTCAATGTGAGTACTTATAGCTGTGAACAACCCCAAATTTAACTCAGGCATTTCCTAAAACATTAACTGCTAAAACCTTATGTTTGCTGTGTGCAGGGAAAGGAGGCATGCAGCTTTCTGCATGCTGTGACTAGTCAGGGTCTCTGCATCAACCTTCAAACTGTTCGTCCTAAGAGGCTGGAAGAACACACTGGGTCATTGTGTAACTCCCTAGTAGTGAGATGGGGTGAAACCAGGACTCCCCCTCCCCTCTCCCCTTTTGTTTCCTTACCAATTCCTGATGATTTTCTATCACCAGGAGGGAAGCATTGTGCAAAGAGCAAAAGCTCTGACTGGAGTTCCAGCTGGCTTCACTGTCAGAGATGTAGTAACATTTTCTCTGGAAATACAGCCAATCTGATGGACAGAGTTCCAGGGAAGGACAGATGGGAAAATCTGAAGAACGGTTTACTGCAAAAAGACATAAATCAGTCTACCTATTTCTCACAACAGGAAAAGTTTATGACGCAGTGGTTTCTGACTGCATCATCTAAAATCATCCAAGTCTAATTGTAGCATTATTACTTCTGCCCAGCAGAAACAATTACTGTAAACTAATTATATACCCTGCCTCCTGCATCCCTATGGTTGCTAACATACCTTTAAAGTGATGATCAGAGGTGGGCTGATAGAAGTATCCAAGAAGGTGACAGAAACATATCCTCCAAGGATTCTTCTACAGCTTACATATTTATGACAACTATAGTTTTTTGCAAGGGTTGCACCCGCCCACAATTTTAAACACTCTATCACAAGACATCTATTGAAGTTTGAGATGAGGCAAGTTCTGAATAAACCTTTTGAGGTTCTGGAAACCTAAAACTCTGGTAATTTCCAAGGCTAATTGTATTTTATTTTAAAGGTTTTACACACTTACCAAACTGAATACACAGAATCAAAATGACAGCAGCAGCAAGGACTCCAGAAACACCTTGCCATAACCAGATATTTGAGAACAGACCTGAAAAGACAAACGTCAGGAATTACAACCAAAACCAAAACTGAAACCAAACCACAACCAGCTGACAAGTGAGCAGAGCCCAGGACCCATGATTTTGTTCCCAAAAATATCACTCTCTGTGGAGAGCCAGCCAGGAGCAGAGCTGGAGACTAGGAACTGTGTGGCACTTTGAGTGTCATCATGAACTGAGTTAGCTAACGTGAACTCTGAATTACTCTTAATTTCCATTACCTCATCCAGCCCTTAATCTAATAGCGAGGTAGTTTCTGACACTTGAAAAGGATTGAAAAAGAAAGAAGCAAGCATGGAACAAATAAATATGAACACTTAAATCTGAGGTTGACCCGATGCCTAAATATGCTATAGATACGAGAAGTAAGACAAGTTGTCTGCTGCAGAGCCATAAACTTCTCCTGACGAACATCCAGTCTTATCCCACAATGATAGCTTTTCAGAGTCTTCTTTTCTTCCCATCTCCCTTCCGGGAGCCAGCAGTCTTGTTTTGGAGTTGGGAAGAACTCACCAACTTGCCACTACTGTGTCCTGCATCCAACTTGGCAAGCAATAGCAGGGGATGAGGCTCCCCAGCGAGGCTGTAACGGGAGGGTCCCTCCTACTGGTGCTCACCGCGCTGCCAGCACAGGGCAGCCTCCTCTCTCTGTGAAGAGCCACACTGCACAGAGGGGGTTAGGGTTATCTCGTCTCACGCACAGGGTGAGCCCCACGGGATGCTGGCACGGGGCTGATTCTCGGCCAACCCCACGAACACCGCAGTCCACTCCGTGCCCGGCACCTCCTGGCATTTCTGGAGTGGGTCTCGCAGTGCCGAGCCCGTCTCCGTCTGGGGTTCCTCTGCCCAGTGCTGCCCCGGGCTGCAGGCGCCGCTGGACCGCGGGACCTCCATCGGATAAGCCCCTCGGAGCCGGGCGGTCGCCGGCCGGGGGAGCGTTTCCAGAGGCCCGGAGGCTCCCGGGAGGCAGTGCTCCGCGGCTGCACGGTCACTTCAGTCCCCCGACGGCGCGCCCCTCTCGGCCCCTCTCTCCGGTGGGGACTGCCGGCCGCTCGCCCTGCTGCTGCCATGGGAGCCCCCGCGGCGTCCACCCCGGCCCCTCTCCCTTTTGCCCCTTCACCTTCGCGCCATCCCGTCCCCCGCGCCAGGGAGCCTCTGCCCTCGTGTCCCATGGATGCGGAGCCGCGGCCTCACTGGTGGAAAAATCACGGGGCCGGAACTGGCGGAGAGCCCAGGGTCGGGAGACGCTGGGGCCAGCGGCCGGGATCCGCTTCCTCGGCTCCAGTTCCGTATCCGTCAAGAAGGTTAGCGCATAGTACAGGCAGTCTGCCTGCTGTGTTAGCACAGTAACTGGTTTACTTACAACAGAGCTTGGCTGTGCTGCATGTTCGCGGAGCCAGAGGAACACGGCTCTCTTCCAGTCTCAAGTCTGTGGGAGGCCGATGAGAATTCAGTGATGTTTTATCCAAAACTGGCGTTCATCCGTACCTGAGGAGAAAACCTTAAATAGAAAGCCATGAGAATGGAGGGGTTACACTTAATGCTTTCACTGCAGTCTCCAATTACTTTGATTGTCAAGGATTTTTAGCAAGAATCAGTTGCTGAAAGTTACCTGCAAGTGTTTATATTTACAGGTAATAAAGAACCACATAAACTTTATGCTTCCATAAATATGAACAGATGTGCCGTTTATTTTAGTCGTTGTCTGCAGCAGATGCTCATTTAAGCAATGGATTGGGAGAGATGGACAGGCCAGCCTGCCTGGGATGACACTTGAGAAGAAACAGGCAGAAAGGTGAAAAAGAATCCCAAAGATACGTGTGAATAAGGCTTAAAGCACAGTGACTTCAGGGAAGTTAGGGAACTGAAGATTCCTAGGAGAGGGAGAATGGGAGAGGGAAGAGCTGATGGGTCCAGAGAGCACAATCTGTAGACGCTTCAAAAGGGCTTGTGAGACCCCAGTCCAGAGGGACCGAGAATGGGAGTGGGGTGTGGAATTAGTGCAGCAGGAGGTTCAAGACCTGTTTCATACAGAGCAGGTTTTGCATAGACAGATAGCGGAATGTAAATGTATGCACAGCTATTATTCTAAGAACAGATTATTCAGCACTCATTCATGCTGAAGAAGTGGTTTGCTCTCTCGCCACTCAGTCCTGCTTGCCACTGAGGTAAAAAATAACTTACTGTGGCTTATAACCACAGAGCGTTCACAGGTACTATCTATATGCTTACTCACCCATAAATACAGAAGATGCTTTTGACAGTTGTAGGCATTCTCCAGGCTGACCAAAAACAACAAAAGAAGAGAACCTGTAACATACTCAGTTGTGAATCATCTGTTGTTCTAAAACTACTATAGTTGTTAACCTCAGGTACATGTAACTGAGACACTCAGCCTTGACTTTCCCCGATCAGTTTGGCTGGGACGCCTCCAGACTGAAGAAGAGTAAGAAGTAGGCTCTCATCACCTTGGCTGGGGGATGCTGCTGCTGAACTGCAATAGACTAGTTGGGTATTTGCACGGAGTTTTCAGGCTGAAGTTGGAGGAGGAGAGTTCATCCTCATACCCAAGCAGAATGCAGTGTACAGACTGAGTGCAGGAGGGACCCTTGTCTTGCCCACACTAGGCTGCTGGCTCTCCTTTCTTGCGCCTTATCAGCTTGAGGCATATAGGCCTCTGCAAAGGTAAGTCTGCAAATTCCTCTGCACAGCCATCTCGCACAGACCTCACAGAGGCTATTGGGGTGCTGAGGATAGCTGACTGGGAAAGCAGTATGTTTATTCTTGTAGGAAAAAAATGTCTTCCATAAGGCAGTGCAAGGGCTGTGTATTTATTTTTTTTGACATGCAGATTGGTTTTTTGGAATGTTCCCATGTTTTATAAAATGAAGACTAAAGAAGAAGATAGGAATTTCTTAAAGGCAAAAGACAAAAGTACCATGCAAACTGAATTAGTGGAAAATTGCTTTAAAAAATTGCCACGTTGTAGGAAGAAATACAAACATACTAAATAAAAAGCATGATATTTTACAAAATCCATTGTTTTCCGTGAAAAAAAAACCAACAGCTTCTGCAACACTAGAGGGACTGACTCAGAAAGTTACAGTTGGATTCTGCAGTGCCACCTGCTGCTCACTGCTGCCACAATCTTTGATTGCCTCTTACTACCCACTAACATGCTGCCCCTACCTTTTCTCAAGAACTGAATGCAAGCTGTGAACATTAAAAGTAACTGTTACAGTGGGACTGTGCAAGGAGAAATCACTGCGTGTCAGAAATGTAGAGGCAGAGTATCTGCATAGGAAACATCTGCGCTCCAGTCACAGCCACATACTGCAGGAACACCTGAGTTCAACTGCCACTAAGCCGCTCCCACGCTGGTGGCAGTCTCTGTGATTGCACGGGGTGTGGTGAACTAATTTACACTGCTTTTGGCTCGTTTCATCTCTCCCCCCGTTAGTGGAAGGACTATTAGTGAGTTCCAAGTCTTTAGTCAGACCTTGAGGCATTTGTATCCCAGGTGAGACATTGACTTCTGATATCTCAGGGTGCTTTGGAAACTCTTGTAAATTCTGTATGTATCAGACAAGTGTTAGTTTCTTAAGGTCCCACTGAATTGGGCCAATCCATTTATTAGAAAAGGAGCTGAATTACTGTGTTTCTTCTTGCATTGTTTTTAAAGCTTGTAGCTCTTGGTTGATCTATTGACAAGTACCTGTCATGCAGCTAAAAGCAAAGCTGATTTGTTATGTTTGTTGTTACTGTACTTCACCAAAGCTTCCTGATTGCAGAATGCCTCTGTACTGTAGAAATGCTACCAGTAAATAAGGAGGAAGATATTGAAAGATTTGGGTTTGCTTGCTGTTCCTGAACTTTATTTTTCATTAGCCTTGTGTTCAGTTGAACAAAAATACACTTATTTCATAATAGTTATAACATTTTTACTGTTCTAGTGCCCATAACTTTTTGAGGTGATGTAGTTTCAGAATGGCATTGTGAGGTTCCTACAGTTCCCAAAGTGAAATCATTAGCCAGCAAAGATAACTGAGTTTGCTTATCTTTAAGTTGCAAACATTTCTGCTGTATAACAGGAAACTAATTAGATAAGAAAAAATAATATGGGAAATATCCATGTTTTAGACAATAAAATGAAATAAAATGTGAAGGATGAATGTAGCAGAAATAATGTTAACTGGCTTATGGGACATCATATGTGCTTAGTAGTTTCGAACATAAAAAGTCTCCTTTAGAAAGCGCTTAACAGAGGTATTAGCAGATTGTATTTACTGCAGAAGTTAAGTTAGCATTTGTGGAGTACTAAGCATTTTATGAAGTACCAGGCTGAGAATACTGCATCAGACAGCTAGGTCTTTTACACCAGAAAGGCTCAGTCATTCATCTGCAGAAGTCTTGAATAGCATTATTTTGGAATAGGAGGCACAAGAGAAAGGAATCCAGTTATGTTATCAGCCATGTTTGTATTTTTGGTGATGCTGTTATTTACTGGTTTATAGCACTTGTAGTAGAAGACATAGCCTCCATCTTCAAGAACTCAAAATCTTAATACTGAAAATTTCCTGGGGGAGGATAGAAATAAATAGGGAGGGTTGGAGCATGGAAGAAAAAGCACGACAACATTATAATGATATGAAAACAATTAACACTAGTAAGCTGAATAACCCAGATAAGAATATAAAAATAAGCATGACAGGAAATTACAGTTGAAAACTCAGATGATATAAAGAAGCTTATTTGGCTTAATCTACAGAACCTCGTGGTCTGGCCATCAGTACTGGTTAGTAGCTGTACTTTCTGTAAATGTTATCTTCCAGGAAAGTGCAGAATTTGTTTTAAATACTAAGTGATTCACCATTGAGCAAACATCACATTTAACACTATGAAAGTCACTCATCATTTGAAGCCTTTGCAGAAACCAGAAAAGGTTCTAAAAAAGTCCAATTGTAGATTTTGCCAGTTGGGTTTGGTGTCATCATGTCTCCTGTTTGGGTAGCAGGCACCAGAGTGTCTGCAGGCTGTGCATCTGCCCCAGGAAGCTCTTAGAGGCCAGAACTGAAATGAGATCATGCTGCTACATCATCACCCGGAGACCTCCATTGCTTCTACTGATAGGTCCATTGTCAACCAAAGAGGAGAAGAAAGAAGCTCGTGCAGTGTTCACCTGTGACTTTTGAATTGGTCAGAGCTACTTGACTCCTGTTCAGCATCCTGTGCAGTTGTCTCATGGCTGCAGCCGATAGAGCCAAGCACCTTCCATCAAAGGCATGAATAACATTTGGACTGCTCAGAGCGATTTCTTCTCCTAATCTGTATCTGTTTAACAGCTTTTATTCCCTGCTGTTTTACCATACAGTTCTACCATTGCCTGTTGTAGTGCTGAAGGTAGTGTAGCAAGAAGTATTGTCCTCCCTGGTGGACCAAAGCAAGGGAAGGATGTTGTATTTGAAATGCAGTGAGAGACCTGCATGGGGTGATGGGTCTGCAGAAGACATCAGGCTGCCTCATGGTGTGAGGAGTACATGCTAAAGAGGAAACCAAGCCATCACCAATATCTGTGAGTACCGTAATATTGTCAGTGCTATCCTTCATTTATTCTATAACCCTGCATGCTCTTTTGACAGCAGATCTACATCAGCAGTGTATCATTGCTGAACTGTCCATCTGGCAGCAAAGTCCTTTTCTACTTTTGTTACATTTATCATTTAGAACCATTTTTTTCTCCCGACTTTAACCTCAAAGAAATTCAGGACTAAAGTGTATTGAGCCCAGATGTTTATGGTCTATATATCAAGGGAAAAAAGTCCTTTCTTTATCTACTGAAGTAGCTACACTTATGCACAGCCCTGAGGAGCCACCCACAAAGAAAAGCTAGGGGGAAAAGTGTAAAATACAAAGTGGTTGAAAGTCAGACATACAGCAGAGGGGTTGGGGTCACTAAAGGCTTTTATAGGGACAAATGTCCACTAGAGAACTTTATTCACCCAGCATTCTAGGCATTAAGAAAAGAAGGCTAGGTGATTGAGCCTAGGTTGCTGGAGCACAGCGTGTTCTTTACTACATCCCCTTTAATTAATCTTCACAGTAGTTTGTACAAAACAGATAGGACAAGTCTAGTCTTGACAATAGTCCATAAGGAATTGCCTTGCTGTGTATGAGTATGGGGTAAGAAAACCAAACCAAACCAAACTGAAGCAAACCAGAAGGGTACTAGGGAGAGAGGCAGCAGTGGGCAGAGCTGAGCAGCAGTGGAATCATCAGAGACCATGATGGATTCTGGAAACTCATTCTTTCTGGTCAGCAGTGTCTTTAAATGGATGCCATTGATGATGTGCCCCTTACATTCTGGCATGGAGAGTTCCAGTGAGAGCAACTAGGGAACAGCAGTGGTCTGTCAGAAGGATGAATCCCTGACTTGTCCTTTTCCAGAACAACATTTTTAGTCCACACTTAACATTTTACAAGACTGATTTCTGGCTACCTCAAGATGTTCCTTCTCTCTTCTGCATCTCAGTGACCTTCTAAAGTGCAGCGGGTCATTGGTTATTTTCAGATGGCAATTGTTGGGTATATACAGTTACAGGAAAAGGGAAGGAATGTTCTGCAAGGGCCTGACTTACTGTGGCAGAAAAAGAAACTTGGGACAGTTGCACTGACATACTGCTACCGTTGGGCACGACAGGTTGTGCAACTTCCCAGACCAAAATTGCTGGGTCCCAGTACCACTAGTGGTTGAATGTGACTGGAATGTGCAATAGTGGCTGCTGAGAGATTTGTTGAAATGCTGGCATCAATCTGCAGTATGCAGATGTGCTATGTGGAGAAGAGCTTTTTTGTAGATGGCTTGTAAGATATTTGAGACATCATAGATCAGTGGGCACAAGCAGTTTGAACAGATGTATGGTGTTTCCTTGGCTGATTATTATTCACACAGAGCTGATGCAAGACTCCTTTCTTATCTACTCTACTGACATACCTATATGTTTGGGGTTTTTCAATAGTTGTTGTTTAGCTCAGGTAATAGTGGATACTGCATATACAGATATAAAATAGAGGGCTCAGAGCACCCTCTCCAGTCCTGCTTAGGCACAAATATATATGATGTAGTTGGGTTTATGAAACATATCCAATGCATGGAGTAAAATGTCTTCCATTTCTATCTTTGGTTTACTGCAAAGAAGGGGAGCTGAACTCTGCCCTAGTTCTAAATGCTGGTGTGTGTATATATATATACACATTCTTCTTGTCTGTGAACTTCTGCATTATGCAGTCACTATTCCACTCATATAAGGAGTTCTGGGAATGTATCAAGAAATCAATTAATTAATAAACACTGACATCCATCCTTTTTATAGTAATTATTTTAGAGGACACCTCATTTAAAAGTCACAGCAGTGACTCCTGCTGGACAAGAACACTGCTTGACCTCGGTCCTCCTCAACTGCACTTCTCACGAGGCAAGTGTTGTGAACATCTAGCTGGGAAGAAGTTCTGTTGCCAAATAAATGACACCAGAAGAGGGGGCAATGAAACCGCAGAGGGAAGCATTTGTTGCAGAGTTATTAATTTTGGATGGGAAGATTTTCATTCTGTCTTGCATAATTCAGTTTCACAGCTGAAACTGAATTACGCAATTTATGCAGAGGGGCTTCCTTTTTCTCTGTTAGATAAGACTGTGTGGGGGCAGAGGTATGTGGAAGGAAACTGCTTACTTATTTCTGTGGTAGGATGAAAACCAAGAAATGGTTGGAAATTATATCCTGGCCTAGAAGGTGCCTTTTGAAGCAAAGAGAGTAACTGTGATGGCTAAGTCCGTTTGTATGGGACTATCCCTCCACAGGAGCTGGGAGTCAATGATTCACACAGTGCTGTGAGTAGCTTAGAGGTACCTCTTTTCTAACCTGACATGAGGTGAGGTCCCACACAGAAACCCACACTGCAGGGAAGCAGTGGCTGTGGGTGCGCAGGCACCATGCACAAATCAAGCCAAGGATGTGTGCTAGTATCAGCGGCTGGAGTTCATAAAATGAATTTGAGGTGGGGCGCAGCTGAGTGGCCTGCTGACACCCTAGCAGCATGTGGCTTGGAGAGTCCCAGGGGGAATGTGATGGGCACTGTGGCACCTGCCTAGGGCAGAGCAATAGCTCTTCCCAAGCTCACTGTGACACCGTGGGCAGTCACTATCTTCTCTTGGATAGAAAGGGTAAATGCTCTGAAAACATCTGCTAGTATCTGAGTATTTTTATAGATATTATTAACACTCTTCTAGGTATTGGTGGCCAGGCTTCTGTTCAGTTCCAAAGACACACATTTTCCAGGGACCTTCAACTTCATAAATGATAAGAACAGGACAGGCAATGAGGAACTGGAAAGGTTCAGGTGCTTGCTATGAAATTCTGTTGTAGTTTACTTCTGGTAACAGCAGGCTACTGAGGCAGCCTGTTTGCACTAACAAGCATGTTCTCAACTGGAATTGTTGCCATGAACCTGCCAAGACAAGTGTTATGTACTTGCCATGGTGGAGATGACTTTCAGGTTGCTGGCAACATACCCTGTAACCCATGCATCTGTCCAGAACAATATCCTGGGCCTTGAAAAGCAAGTTGTTTAGCAACATGGTACCTCAATATTGAGTCAGGCAACAGGACCTATTTTCAAAACAACTCCATAGTCAACCAGGGCCAAGAAACTTGCCATTCATTGCATGTATCACGTCCCCTGTCACCTGCTGGTTCTGGAAAGACTGAGCAATACAATGAACTTACTAAAGACTAACCTGAGAGTGATACGTGCTGGGACATGGAAACACTGGGGTGTAAAAGTGCTAAAGCAGAAGCCACTTGCTTGGTTTACACCAGTGGTTCTGCTCACTGACCTGTTCCTTCCCAGACGAAGGCTCTGTACACTGTGGGAGGAAGTAAGGTTACCATAGTAGATGTAAGGGAACTGCTTGGGAAAGACAGCAAGGATTGCTCCTCCCTTGGGAACAGTTAAATCCATTTGTGGGATTGCTTTCACTCAAGGATGTGGGTGCGCTTAGAGGGTAATGTGGGAGGATGGGGAAAACAGGCATGCATCTTAAGGAGAATTAACTTAGAAGGAAAATAAATCAGGATTTGAGTTGTATGTTATATCAAGTACTATAGTAGGAACCACCTGAAACAACAGAGGATAAGAGCCTCACAAGAACCGGAGCAAGTACAGCAATAACCCTGCCAAGACTGGTGATGACATTGCCACCCCTCTTGTCCTGAGTGACCACTGTAACAGATGGAGTCACAGACTAAATTAGCTGAACAAACTTTAATGGATATTTGGATGTATATCAGAATCAACATTTGATGGTCCCCTGTAGACTTACAGGAATGACATCAATGTATGTGTCAAAGGATAGGGTGGGTGTTGATGAGGTGTTATGAGTATGATGCAAATGATAGAGAATAAGGGGCGGAGATTGTACTGGGCATGGCTAGGATGGAGTTAACTTTCTTCATAGCAGCCTGTATGATGCAGAGATTTGGATTTGTGGCTAAACACACTCTAATATTTATCTGTTGCTGAACATTGCTGGTACAGTATCAAGGCTTTCCCTTTTTCTTACTCTATTCACTGTCTCCATCTACCACAAGTGGGCAAAAAGGTGGGAGAACACACAGCCAGCACAGCTGACCCAAATTAATCAAAGGCTTTTTTCTTCTATATAGCATCTTACTCAGCAATAAAAGAAGATGATGGGGGAGGATTGTTGTCTTCCAAAGTAGCTGTTGCTCAGAGACTGACAGGGCATAAGTTTGCTTGTGGGAGGTGGTGAGTGGCTGCTTTTGCATCACTTCCTTTTTTCTGTTGTCTTCACCTATAAAATTGGCTTCATCTCAAGTCATGAGTTTTCTCTATTTTGCTTCTCTTATTGTCTCCCTTTTTTTGCTGCTTTGGAATTTCACTGGGACATCTTGCAGGAGCTGTCTGCTATTGAAGCTGGTATTTTTTTCAGTGACATTGTCTCATTTCAGTATTTTCGGAAGGCAGTACTGGAATACACTGCTACATGAGCAAGTTCAGTGGGTAAAAGACAGACACTGTATTTGCCAACTCCTTTTAAAAATGTTTTTTTAAATACTTCAGGTTCCCACTCATTGTCCTTTCCCATATACATTTATTGATGCTGGTTTCTTTTTTATTAACGTAATTTATGGAAAAGTATCCTTTGTCACCCAGCCATGATATTTACTTCTCAGTTGCACAACTTGAACTTTGCAGTGCAACAGAAGGAAAGGAAAATACAGATTCAAGGTATGTTATAGGCATTTGTGCTGTAAATAAAAAGAATTAAACCTAATGCACTAAGATACAATGAAAGATACAGTACAAATCAAATGATCTAATAGAAAGGTGGTACACCATTCTTATATGATAGTATATTTATGGTCAAAAGCAAACTGTAAATTTCAAGCAGGAATCCTGAACTATTATGCATCATCTGAAGTATCAAAATGCTGTAAGAAATACCTCTCTCAAGATGAAATTCGTTGAGAATCCTGAGTGTGACATCTGTATGGTAAAGCTGTCTGGCTTATAAAAAATCTCTGCTCTGCCACTGAAAATAGGTGACTGAGGGCAGTTTTAGAGCAAATTTTTAAATAGCCTTGAATACAGCTTCAGTTGCTGCTCTTGGAGCTTTATCTACACTTTCTCATTTCTGATACCCTCTGTCAACAAGATCTCAACTTACATCCTCATACAAAGTGATTTACTTGGGGATAAATTTCTTAAGAGCTTTGTCTGAAATCTAAATCTTCTGAGACAAGAAGAAACTGTTAGAGAAACAGTCATGCGTTGCACTTCTCATATCACTGAGCTTAATTATACGGATCTTCATTGTCTGTGATAGATAACAATAGAAATATGGAATCTCTACATTTTGTTGCAAAAATCAGTGGAATTTCATCTACCAAAGTCAGATCCATTTCCAGGGAACTTGGTAAACTGTGAAATAGTGATGCTGTTCATATTCTTACTAACCTGCAGGAGCATGCTTGTCTGTAGGTCACCTGTCCCTGTGGCTAGTTTTCAGGTCTGGCATTGTCTCCAGTCCCAGACTCCTGTCCAGTATGGAAGCTGAGTATACTTTTGCAATCTAACAGGGTGGATCAGCACAAGACAGATCTTTCAGTGTATCTAGAATTATAGCACAGCTTAAATTGTTGCTTTCAGACTTCTAAATTTTAAAAAAGGAGAAGAAAAAAAGAAAGAATCCCCATCCTTATAGCCTTGTGTCTGTCTGTTTCTGAGAATGTCATTGAAACTTAATAATAATTACTCTACTAGTTATGGGTGTTAAATCCTCCTGAGACCTTTAACTTTGCCATAATTTTAATACAGGTACCTGCTTTTCAAGGCCCACAGTCTTCTCTGGAACACACAAAACCATAGTAAATTATTTCTGAGTAGTCAGTTTCTATGAGATGTTCCTCATTTCCTCTGGTTATTTGCCATGGACAAGATTATTTCCGACTGACAAGCTTATTCTAATGAGTTTTCCCCTTACTCCCCCTCAGTGATACTCTGTTCATCTAAGAAAGGTGTGAGGAAGTAGCATGTCAAAGTGTTTTCCATTCATATGCTGGAAGAATGGCAATTTCAGATCAGAATGAGAGAATTTTTCCTGTATGATTCCATTTTCACTGCCCTTGGCCGCAATGTTCTGATTCTAAATTCCGATAGAAAGCATGACGTCACTGCCATTTCATCAAGGAATTCGCAGATCTTTCTCCATCCTGCAAATGGAGAGAGCCATGAATGGCGCCATTTGAAGAAGGAACGATTCTACTTCAACGGAGACAGTAAGAGTGATAATTCTCAGAGTCACAAAAGCCTCAGGGTCCCAGGAGCTGCTGAGGCACAGTGGAAGAGCATTGATAATATTCACTATTTGCTGGTCACATCTCTCCTCTACCGATACCACCTGTTTCCACTGTTGGCCCTAACTTCTCTGTGCAAGAAGAACCTTCATGCATAATTTTCTCCTTAGATCATTATCCAAGAAAATCCAAATGTATTGTCATTCTCTGTAGGTCACTCTCACACTTCTCACCAGATTCTTCATTGATAACTGTTTTATGATTTGACTATTTTCTGTCCAGTTAAGCTATTATTGTGATTGTGTTTTTCAGGCTTTGGTGGTTTCTGATGCTCTTCATCCTGTGCCCTTCCCCAGCAAGGCTAACTTTAAATCTGATATACTTTCCCTCACCTACACAGGACTGGTGGTGATTTTATGCACAGAGCGTGGTGTAGGTTCATTTCTGGATGTTTTCGTGAATCACATTTTAGCCCCACAGGGTTTTGTATCCAGTGTGGTTTTTAACAACGACAGTCTTTTACAGAGTAAGGTTTATACACATACACATTTGACTTTGTCTTATCAGTTATATCTATGACACATGGCAATGAGTGTGATTGCACTTTTCCACAGGATCCAAAATACATATATGTGCTAACCTTCACTTGTGGCTGCAGGGAAGACTAGTGCATGGCAAGGCTTTGAATGTCTCCTTGTGCATAAGCGGGGCTCTGAATATATGGGTGCATATGCATGTGTCTATAAGAGACAGGATCTGTCTGTGATCACACTTATCCCTAAGGCTGGACTCATGTAACAGTGGCTGCCTAAAACTTGGGTGTCTGGTATAAGGAAGTCACCCAGGCTCCTAATGTGTGAAAATGCCCTTCTAGAGGGGAACCCATCCAGTCTTAGACACACATCTTGGAAAGAATGTGCTATGCTTGGCAAGGTGTCTAGAGGGATCCTGTAAGAGTCTCTTTGGCTAGATATTTAGACAGCTAGAGATAAACGACACAAATACCATCTGCCATTCCTACAGAAAGCTGAGGATCACATTGCTGCTTGGATCTCTTCTTTTTAGCTCTCTTTCTGGCTTTCTGTAATATCTGCAGCTTTTTCGCACATATTTTGTGTTGATAAGGATCCACTGCAATGTGCAGTTTCTACTTTTCCATGTCCAATGACAGTGCAGAAATAGTCAGCAAAGTATCCTCCTATACAAAACCTGAAGAGGGAGAGAAAACCAGATTTAGTTGCATTCCTGATCTACCTGGACGCAATGTAGTGATATCACTTCCGTGAAAGGCAGAGTGGCACCTGGCCTTGCTGCTAAGCTATATTATTGTCAGTAGGATTAGAGGCTGCCTTGCTGGAGTCTCACTCCCATTTCTTAATTTTCTTCCCCAGACCTCAACAAAAGCATATGGGCTATGGTTTCCCATCTAGACACCTTCCCCTTCTTTGGTAGCCTCCATTCAGTGATGCTGACATTACACTTCCTTGCCCCTTCCTTTCTCCACTGAATTCAATCTAATCAGATTCCTCCTTGCTCACCAGAACTACAGCAGATCCTCCTGTGACATGCCTGTGTTCCCACATGACTTAAAGGCTCCCTTTGACTTGTCACAGGGATGTGCTGAAGCACCTGAATCAAAAGGACTCAGGTTGCTGCAGTTTACAGTCCCTGACCTCGCTTGTATTCCCTGTTGTTTGGTCTGGGGTTTGTTTGGAGGTTTTTTGTATTGGTTTGGTTTGTTTGTGTGGTTTTGTGTTTTACTTTTTGCAGACATTGCATCACAGTGACTTGCTGAAAAGGCTTACATGTCTGAGCTAAGTTCCATGTTGTTAATCCACTTCCACTTCTTCTCACTGTGAGAGAATGTGAGACCAAGTAAGTAGTAACTACTTCTAGATCGTTCATAAAGAAATTTCTAGAAAGGAAACAAAGAATAATAATACATTAAAATTATGTTGTCTTCACCAGAGGTACAGAGAAAGCTTAGTGCTAAATAACCGACGTTGCAAGTACACCATGCATCCAGCCACACATCTTTTTGCACAGCTTAGGTGCTGAATTTTTCCAATTTATTTAATCTCATTTCTTTTCCTGGGGCTTCTTAGGAATAGGATAAAAAGAAAAATACACCTGTGATACCATTAAATCTATATGCTACAGTTAGCCATGTATGACCTGATACCTGGAGATACTTTTCTATTCTGATTGTGATAGGAAAGCCTTTTCAGTTTTTGGCAAAAAAACTACTCTCACAAATAAGTGTCTGCTTGTGTGTCTTGGTTTGTATGCTAAATCTCCTTCAAACGTAAGTCATCTAGGCAGAGAGTTTAGTCCTTCCATGGGAGCATGCTTGCAGAGAGATGCTCCCAGGTGCAAGACTTGAACTACCAAGATGCATCTTACTGTGAAGGTGTTTGCTTGGGTGCTTGGTGTATACATCTGCAAAGGCATCTAACATGAGAAGGCAGACATATAACATGAGAATATGCAAGTGTAACCCATTAGCTCTTTGGCATATAGGTCAAGCCCCATGAATTTTGATCTCACCAGTTCATCCTTGTTGTCAATGATGACCAGGTCAGCCTTCATGTCAATACATTCTTTACGGGAGTCATTCCAATTGGTTTTAGCCTGCCTTTGAGAAAAGAAGTAGCATTTTCCCCCATTTTTTTCCCAGTGTTTGGGGCAGCCTGCAGGAGGGAAGAACATCTGTGAAAAAAATCCATGTTCACACTAACAAAAGGATCCCACCACAAAAGAATGGTAAGAGAGTTGGTTACAGACAGAGAAGTACCTTCATGGTTCTTCTTTTGATTTTCACCATACCCCCTGGGATCCATGCCATTCTCTGTAGCTAATTCCAGCCCTAGGCATAAGTCAGAGAAGTAGAATCACAGATAACATTATCCAGCCTTTAAAAGATTTGCTGAGGAGGTAAAGAGAAATGGCCAGGTCAAAAAGCAGCTTTAAGTTTTCAGAAGTCCTATTTGCCTGCTGCAAAATATGGCAATACTGATGCTACTAAAAGAAAGAACATTTCTCTCCATTGCCAGGCAGGGTACCAGGAGAAACTGATAATGAGGCCTGGAAAGGGTGATATCATTCAGGGAGGCAGGGACTGCTTGATACAGTTTTGTTGGTTATACGGCAGCTCCTAAATAGCAAAAGGGAATTGCAATTAGTTAAAATGCTAAGAATGGAGAGGTACTTGAGAAGCAGTACGTGCACATTGATCCATCATGCTCATGACAATGCTGGAATACCAAAGGGATTGTTATATTTTTGTCTGTTCACCTAGCCATGGGCTCCTCTTGTACTAGCATGAGAGAGTAATCAGTTCTTACCTCTAAAAAGTAGTGCAGTGCTGACTAAGCACTGCTTTTAAAGAATATGAAAATATGAAAAGTCTCTGACCTTGAGAGCTTATCCTATGAGTGTACATGATAAGGTTGTTTGTTCCTCAGATGTCAAATCCTTTGTTTGTTTGTTCTGCTGAACAAAACCTAGACACATACCTTCCCCCAGCCCCTCCACCCCCTTAAAAGACAATTGAACAGACTTCTGGAAACTGTCTTTTGAATGGAAGAGTATTACGTACCTGGTTCATGTGCATCTTCACAGATGGTAGGGAAGGTTTTTGAGTCAGCTGGTCTGCTTGTAGTTGGATGATCTGGAAATAAGAATGCAATTTCTGCTTTGAATGTCTGACCATCTTGCCATACACTGTCAGGGCTCTTCTGGACCTCTTTGACCACCACCATCACCCCATAGAGAATGCCTACTCCTCACCTGTTTCCTCCTCCAATGAAGGATTTCAAGGACCACCAGAGACTCCAAACTGAGCAGTGATATATATGAATCTCAATTTTAGTACAAAGGAATAATCAGCTCCTTCGGTAAGCCTAGAGCCAGACAGTGGGTGGTAACAGGAAGGAAGGAAGTATGAAATAACAGCATTATTTGGGGAAATGACTTTACTTGTTTTCCCAGAAAGCAGAGCTACTGGACCAGATTTCTTTGTTCTGTAATTTTGCTGGGGTTTCCTAACGTCTGATCAGACCTAGGTTTTTCTGTTGTCCTCTCTTTCTTTATATTATTAACTCTAATAAATTGAATTTTAAATAATACCCTACAGAGCCTGCGTGCTTTTGTTTTTTTCTTTCTAAGTGAGATAGTGACAAGCTGGCATCTCCTGGTGCAAAACAATTGTTGAAATACTCTTTTACAAATTGCTGGAGTATGAATTGTGAGAGCTGCTATGGTCTTCAAAAACACATTGCTTAGGAAGACCTACATTTCTTAATCTACACTTCTTTCCCAATAGCAAGAAAGAACCAGACTTTCGAAGTTGTGAGAGAAAAAGCTTCACTGTAGCACCTAAACCCGAATGCTGGTAATGTATAATACTGGGTTTACATTTACAGCTCAAAGATCAAAGTTGATCAGTAAAAGTCTAATTTTGTGGAGACTAACTTGCATGGTTTGCCCTGTTCCTTTTATGGATTAACTTCAAATATATTGCAGTAGGAGTACTTGAGTCTTAGATATCACTATTAAAAATCCCAATAAAATCAAAACTAAACAAAAAAAACCAAAACAAACAAACAAAAAAAAAAACCNTATTTTATTTTTAAAATTACAGTTGAGAGGTCCCCTATCAAAAAATTTCTTTGCAGAAGGAATATTACCATCAAAGAGTAAAGAAAAGAGACCCATACTAGCAACCAGGTGATGTGCATAGCAACTGGGGAGACATGGTGTTTTGCAAATACAAAAAAAAAACCAAAAAAAAAAAAACCAAAAAAAAACCCAAGGAAAGATGCATGTCTGAACATTAGAATACAAAGGTTCTTAAAGCTCTGGTGTATGGAATTACATCCAAACCTGTACACAGAGATGCCCACGATAAAGTAGGCATTATATTTTACAAAGTATTAACACTGATTGTAATAGTGAATTTAAAGCTGAGGACTGAGAAGTTGAAGACACAATCAAGTGTTTGGAAGAGGGGGGAATCAGCATTTATTCTTCAGTAAATGTTCTCAAAAACATTATATAAACCAATGTCAGGACCATTTCATCTTAGAAGATGAAGAGGCTGGGTTTTGCAAATTGCCTGATCCTGTGGGTGAAAGCTTGAAGTACTGCTTGTAAAGGTGACCTGAAGTCATTAGCATATAATAGTACCAAATATTGGTGCTAAAACTACCTAACATAATTCAAAGCCATTAATTTATGTGAAAAAATCAAAATTAATGCATACTGGTATGCATTGCAAAAAATAACACCATCACACTGATTCTCCTACTGAATGGAAATCAGTTGATAACACATAAGTGGTAGATCGAGATTGTCCCTTGAATATTGTCAACTTTAACTCTGAAATCTGCTGCACCGTTATTGAAGATGGTTCAAAGGCGCCAAAAACTGACAAAGCAATAATGTGTTATTTTCTAATTGGGGCAACTTAATGCTGAAATTTATCATGCTTTGGTCATATACTAATTGTGAACATTTAGGCTTTCTTTGCTTTTTACTGGACCCTAGAGCAATAAGGGAAAATAAACCAGAAGAATAGGTTTGAAAGTGTATGCTTTTCATGCATATATGCATTTATATGCATATATCTTGAGGTTGGGTATCAACTCCTTGTTTCAGAAAAGAGCAAAATATAAGTCAGATGAAGGAACATTTCAAAGTCAGACATATCTGTTATTGGAAGACCAGCTCATGAACTGCAGGGCTGATTTTTTACTTACCAGCAGATAACTTGTCTTTCAAGAAAAAATAAAAGAATATGATATGACTATAAAAATCGTAAACATTTCTGTTCATGTTCCACTGAGTAAGATTGTTGTCATTTTCATGAACAGAAATGGAAAATGCCTTCTGGCCTGCAGAGCTCTTGTAAAATGGAGCAATATCAAGAGGTGACAGTTTAGTTCATTTGAACAAGCTGTTCATCAATAACAGTATATTTGGCAAAACAAAACCACATGGAAAACTCATCTAAAAGAAAAACTTGGAAATAAACCACTCGACATGGCAACAGTTTTTATTTGGAGTACAAGTAAAATCTATATGCTACTGAAATTAAAAACTAATTTGCTTTAGTTTCTCAAGTTTTATCTAGATCTCAAGTTTCTTAGGATTATTTTTTTCAGTTCACTGGAGCAGTACTGAACCCAACACAGTAACTGAAGCCATACCTGAATCAGAGTCTAGTGGCTCCTAATTCAACTCCTGATTAAAAGCCTTATTAAATGGTGGTAATTTCACCTTACAATATTGTTGGGATTTTTTTATATACATAATTTTGCCCTTCCTGTGCTATTTTACATTTTATAAAGCACTACCAGACATCTCCCCTTTACTTTTTGCCTTGAAAAACAGTGTCATGGTTTAACCCAGCCACGCACCTCGTTCACTCACTCACCTCCCTTTCTTGCCCTCCCCTGCTCCCGGAGGGATGGGGAGGGGAATCAAAAGAATGCAACTCCCACAGGTTGAGATAAGAACAGTTTAGTAACTAAGGTATAACACAAATCACTACTGCTACCACCAACAATAATAATAATGATAAAGGAAATAACAAGGGAAAAGGATACAGCATCTCACCAACCACTGACAGATAACTCACAACACCCCACCCCACTCAACACTGACTGAATACCTCCTCCAACACCCCCCAGAGCACTCACCCTTCTGTGTAACTCTCAGTTACATCCTGGGCATGATGTGCTATGGTATGGAATACCTCTTTGGTCAGTTTGGGTCAGATGTCCTGTCCCTGCTTCCTCCTGGCCTCCCCTCCTCCCTGGCAGAACATGAGGCTCACAAAGTCCTTGGTCAGAGTAAAACATTCGAGCAGTAACTAAAAACATTCCTGTTATCAGTTTTGTTCCCAACTGAAAGTCAAAACACAGCTGCACCAGCTACTATGAAGAAGAAAAAATGACTGCTACTGCTAAACCCAGGACAGTTACCTCCCCCAACCCTATTTTTAAAGTTCCATGGATCAAAGGTTTTGTCATGTCTTCAAGAAGTATTTCTCCATGTGCATCCAGAGTAGGTGGTAAGCTCTGGGACTTGAATGTGATTGACTATGGAAATCTCTTTAAGTTTGCTTATCTATTAAAGGATGAAAAGAAACAAGTAACCACATCTGAAATTTAAAAATGTTTCCTTGAAAATATTCAAAGCAATGTACCATGTGGCTCTATTAAAATTTTTTGGTGTTTTGGTTTTTGTTTTTCTTCTCTAATGGAGATAAGAATGCTTTCTTTCTAAAAATAACCAATTTTTTATGTAGTTCAAAGATAGTTGTGAACTCAGTGATATATATACAAAGAGACCAGCACTAAGCTTTTATTAGAATAAGGTGCAAATAAATTCTTTTACGTTGTGACTTAGCTACTTCTTTCAAATGAGTGAGCTTTTATTCATATTTATTTAAAGATTTTTGGTGTTATGGATGTGATGGTGACACGTTACAAAGTCATCACCTTGAAATGTTCTCACAAATAACAATCATAATACTAATAAGCATTATTTAATCTTGACTTGTTTCTTCAAAACATTTGAATAATAAACAGTAAATTGTTTACTGTTGTCCTGGGTTCAGCAGTAGCAGTCATTTTTCTCCTTTTTAGTAGCTGGTGCAATGCTGTGTTTTTGACTTTCAGCCTGGGAACAACACTCATAACACCAATGTTTTTAGTTGCTGCTCAGTAATGTTTACTCTGACCAAGGACTTTGTGAGCCTCATGGTCTGCCATGGAGGAGGGGAAGCTGGGAGGAAGCACAGACAGGACACCTGACCCAAACTGACCAAAGAGGTATTCCATACCACAGCAC